>APFE031284658.1:3340-25732 GCA_000404065.3 Pinus taeda
TTTTAAGACTCGAGTTTATCTATAAACTATAATTTTCCTTAAAATTTCTACTACTCATATTTGTAGATTATTTTAATTAATGGTATGACTATTATGTATCTCTTAGTTCCCACCCTTATTAAGTTTATTAGTTGAGTAATGATTTTGTAACTTACACTTTCTATATTTTTACTTAACTATGTAACGTAACATAGCATACCTATATAGATATTCAAGTTTAAACAATTCATTATTGGTATATACATTAAATCCATGATGAAAAGTGCATTTAAAGTGAATATAAGCATTTTGACTCTTTTATAATTTGTACCATACTGTTTCATTATGTAGTGTGTTGTACCAAAAGCATTGATTTATTGTACTTTCACCTAGTACATGTCATGTCTCAAAGGCAAACATTATAAGAACTTGTCTTACAGAGTATTTGGTTGACGTGAAATTTTATTAGTTTTGCAAATAGGTTTTTTTTAAATTTTTTACATATATTTCCATAAATTTCTACTCTATGAGTAAAATGCATTATTTAGAAATGGAAAAAAGCGTAAGTTAGATTTGATAACTTCTTTTGATCGTGTTTATATGGAACTCAATACTTTGGTTGATAATTTAGTGAAAAAGAGACTCTAAAGTTTAGGACTTCAGCCTAGGTTATTCTACTTGAGTTTATAAATGGTTTTATGTCAACATTCTTTCTATTTCAACACTTTTTTTCTTAGATTAGTTTATATCTATTATATGCAATTTGTGGAGCCATCTCCCATACGCCCCCAAATTGCATCCCATCAAAGTGTTGGGGGTTCTACTATACATGGTTGGGCTCGTGATAAATCACATAGCCCAACTAGAGTGTGTGTTCCACTCATAGACCCTCCCTTCGGCACCAATCAGTGTCAGAGGCAGTGTTTCTACCTCTGTTGATGATCTTGCTACCGATAGTGGACCTTCTTCACCTATTTTAGGTACACCTTTTGCATTTCAAATCCTCTTTAAACTTTGTGTTTATGTCTTGAAATTGTTTTAATTTTTAAATTGTCTTCAATTGATGTGTTTGAATTTAATGTATATGTTATTATTCTTCTTGTTTGTTATATATGTTAAACTATGTTCATGATTTGTAGACCCTTAGCAAGGAAAATATGAGGATCATAGTGCAATGTTGAACCCTCCATGGAACAACACTATAGCCAGTATCACAATTTCAAATGTTAGGTCCAATCACACATGGATCACATGAGAGCTAGATAAAGTCTCTGATAGTTCGCCTACTAGACATATATTGTTTTTTATGCTAGATAACATCAATAGGTCGATTGAGACATACCAATGGGCAAGCTCACATAACCACCTCCTATATTGCATACATATGATTAAGAGCCAGGAGGTTAGAGGCCCACATACTTGGAAGGTGGTGAAAGAGGCCACCAATAAAATTGATGTTCATGGGGAGTTGTTTGATGTCCCTCCGAACTATCGTGCTAGACATGGTGGTCCAATTCCACTAAAATATTTTAAGAATTTTGATGCGACCTCTTTTTTTCTATGATTGATTCATTGGAGCTTGGGGCTAGTTCCCCCACCATGACGAGGTCCCAATTTAATTTGAAAATAATATATATGCGGAGTTCATGCTACATATGAGGCCAGATTACAGCAGCACCAAATCTAAGTTTTATGGGTCAGGCTTGGGACGTAGTTATGTTCTTGCCAGGGCTCATAAGGACCCTCCATTTGTAGCAACACCTCTGAGATTCTTTCCATGAAAATCTTAGAGTGTGGTATTGTCAAAGGAGCTATATCAGTCATCTCATCTCGACATTGAGACCAGGGATACCATTGCAATTAACATACAAAGGAAATTGGACATTGAACATGTTTCATTGCATGGAGAGATAAGTAAACTACCTTCATTTCATCGTGACACACTAGTTCCATTACATGATGATTCATATATCGAGAGTCTAGGGAGTGACAAACTTTTTTCATATGCACATATGTGTCATTATACCATCCATGACACTTAGAGGGTGGATGACCCACATGACACAGACCAAGTACATATATATGGAACTTTTGACTCTTATCATCAAATTATACATTACTTATATTAATAAGCTCATATCATATTGCATTTATATTAATAAGTTCACGATAACATGCATACACAACCTAGCTACATAGATGAGCATCTAAGGACATCTAAAGGGGTAGTTGACCAGCTAGAGTAGCCTCCTCTAGTGCGTGTTTCCATGGCTCAGTCTCCTCCACCTACACCTCATAACACTCATGTGGTGGAGAGTCACTATGTATAGCCACATGGACCAACAGTTGAGGTAGATTTTTTATTCCTAAGATTTCAATATATATAATAATTAATAGTATATATATAATATATATATATTATATATATATATATATATATACTATATATATATATGCATGCTAATTAATTCAAAGACTACTTATAATTTGTCTTTTTCATTGTGTACACAAAGCCCAAATGTAGAGTGGTGTCGATGCCACAGTTATGTGGATGCATCAGTGGGATGTTGGGTATGAAGGCATTGTGTCATAGGCAGGGGAGCACTAAACCCAGATTGATCAGACCCCCATCCCACCTAACCTCCATTTTTACTTAACAGAGCCACAGGTAGGGGACTAATTAAATGAACAGTTAAAAATCATTTATTTATTGTTTATTTTGTACAAATAATGTTCTAATTAATTTGAATTTGAATGTGTTATATTGCAGTTCCAGATTATGGACGCTTACTCTGTGCAATGGAACACACATAACAATTCTAGGAATGATACTTTCTAGAGTGGATCATAGATAGTTTTTATATTTTTAGGGCCATTTTATAGGGCACATTCACATGTGATGTACGTACTTTGTATATTTTCATATATGCACAATTTATGGATGCATGGAAATTAATTTAGTGGATGGACGCTTATTATTTTAGTTTATGGATGTTCATGTACAATGTAATTTGTATATATTTTCGTATGGACAATTTATTATCATGCATTCATTATTTTAATTTATGGATGTTTGTTAATATTGTTTATCGATTTTCATTAAATTATAGTTTATAGATCTGTTAATTATTTTGCTAGTTGAAAAAAAAAATGTGTAGTACAACTTTTATTAAAAATGATAACAATTTTGACTTCTCAATAAAATAAGTACAATATTAGACTATGATGCAAGTCACTTTGATACTTAAAATGAACTAAAATATGATCATGGACATCAATTTAATATTTAAATTGTAAAAAATATCTTTTAGTGCAATCAATGTATGTTAATTTAAACAATTAATGATATGTTTCTATAATTTTATGCACTTTTCTAAATTTACTTTCCTATCCAACACAGGGGCTTCACTCAATGAACCTCCGACACATCCTGTGCGTTAATGGTATATTAAACAATACCCTTAATTTGATTACATATTGAAAATACCTCTAAAAATCACATCATTTAACCCCCTACCAATATAAACCCAATACACCTTCTCAATTTAAAAAACCCCTACTTCACTAGATATTGTAGGTATCCATATTTTCATTGACCTTTTTTATACCCCTTTATATTTTTTCATTAACTTTGAGCTCCATTTTTTATACCTGTCAATATAAAAA
The DNA here is from genome assembly GCA_000404065.3 of Pinus taeda. NCBI lineage: Eukaryota > Viridiplantae > Streptophyta > Pinopsida > Pinales > Pinaceae > Pinus > Pinus taeda. The sequence continues at coordinate 6,986 of APFE031284658.1, forward strand.
CCCTTTACCCCCTATACATCCACCAATATATTATGTCATTTTTTCCTCAATATATATCCCCTAATATGAATGTACGTGGTATGATATTTTCCCCCTAGTGAAGCCCTAGTGATATCTAAGTATTTCAATCAATTCCTTATCTTAAGACCTTCAATTAAGAACATCCTAGAATAAAATTTTACAAAAAATAACAATTTTGAATTCTAGTTTCATATACTAAGGAAATAAGTACAGTCTTACTATGATGCAAGTCACTTTGTTACTTGAAATGAACATCAATGTAATATTGAACTTGTATAAAGTGCCTTTTAGTGCAATCAATGCATGTTAATTTAAACAATTGATGATATGTTTCTATATTTTTATGAAGTTTCCTAAATTTACTTGTCTATCCAAGTATTTCAATCAATTCCTTATCTTAATACCTTCAATTAAGAACATTCAAGAAGTAAAAATTTACAAAATAACCTTTTTATTTGTCATATTGACTTGTAAAGAGTGTATTTTAGTTCATAATCAATGAATGTTAAATTAAAATGATTTAAAAATATGTCAAGATGTAAACTACAAATAAGTTTTATTTGATTTTATTTCTTTTGAGGTTATCTAAAAGAGCTTAATAGTCATAACATGAGATATATATAGATATATAGCACTTTTTACAACCCAATATGAAGCATGTATGTAACTCTTACAACGTTTTGTATCAAACTAGCGCATGACATTTATTAATAACTTAAAAACATGTCAATGTTATTCATAACCTAGATAGTTGAACTTCCACTTTAAGTAAAATAATATTATATAAACTTGTTTGTTAGATATTGAAATGGATTTTCTAGAAACCAAATGTAGGACATGTACATATATCTATAAGATTTCTTCCATGCTCAACATGAATACTATACATGACATTTAAAAAAAAATATCAAAAATATTAATTAAATCTAAATCTAAATCCCCACTGATTCTAAATTTTAATTAAATTTTAGATCTATGGGGTTGAAATAAGGATCCTATCCCTAAAAATAAAAGTTCCTTGAAATTTGAAAAACTTTAGAAACTTGAGCTCCTTAAGGAAACTAAAGCTTATATAATAGATATGTACACCATTATGAATCCATCATAGACCAGAGGGAAACATTTCTCTATTCAAAATTACAAAATTAAAAGAGTATTCAATTGTCACATTTATAAATTAAAATATTAAAATGTCGTTTTATTATATTATATTAGGCTACACTTGACTGCTATAGACTCAACTTGAGGGCTTTCCATTTGTATTGTCTACTAATCTGGCCAATGGCTCATAGGAATGAAAGTCTCCATAATACGTTCATGGTTTGATTCCCACCTTCCATCTCCTTGTTTCACCTTTCTTTGTTTTGATTTCTATGAGACTGATCTGAGCTTCTATAACTAGATTATTGTATTGGTAAGATATAATTTCAGACATAAAATCTCTATAAATGATGTGATCAACCTATTTTTTAAACTTTTCAAAAAAATGGTCCATCACAACCATGTCACTAATTTGCAATGTGAATTGTCCATCTTCATACGATCTCACCAACCTACATTTCACATGTGTGCATCAAATCAAATACTATGTTGTGTTATCTTCGTTTCTTGAGGGGATAGTGACAACAAAAACATCACCTACAACCAAAATAAAAAATATATATTAGTTAAATAAGTTCAAGATTTCAATTTATAGATGAAGTTGTCAATGATAGATGGGCCACATACCTTCCCTTACAAGATCAAAGACTTGATCACACGGGGATTCACTTAGTGAACCTTTGACATATCACATGCATTAGAGGCAAATAAAACAATACCCATAATTTGACTACATATTGAAAAATACATCTAAAAATCACATTATTTAATCCCCTACCAATATGAACCAAATGCAACTTCCCAATTTAAAAATCCCCTACTTTCACTAGATATTGCAGGTATCCATTTTTTGTTAACATTTTTTTATACCCCTTTATATTTTTTCATTAACTTTGAGCTCCATTTTTTATATTTTCCAATATAAAAACCATTTACCCCCTATATATCCCCCAATATATTATGTAATTTTTCCTAAATATATATACCCCAATATGAACCCATGTGGTATGATATTGCTCCCCTAGTGAAGTCCCTGTGCTTTATCATGATCAAGTGAAATGATGTCCTCTTCATCGTGCATCTCTTACCATGTCAGAATTGGATGACGTACCTTTGGATTAAGAGGAACATATTTCCATCCTTTCACACACCTGTGTTTTTTACAGTGATCAATTCTACATCCAACAACACTAATGCAAAACTCGTAAAAACATGCTGTGAGTTTTCTTATCTCGATGGAAAATATTTCCCCCATGTATTTTCTCTACACTGAGTGTAATTTCCTTGTTCCTTCTACAATATTAGAATACCAAGAAAGGATATATTCATATCCCTAAGTTCAACATTATAGAATAACTTATAAATAGGCCTAATAGATTAGTGACCTTCATGTCCTAAATGCGATTGGCACCAGTTGACTACCTCTAATGATGATTTGAGTCAATCTACATCATGACTCATTCACTACTTCCTAATTGCTCACTTCACACAAGCACTTGCACCATCGTGATGTTAGGTCCCTATAATACTAGTGATTCCCCCATTACTATTTTCATTGTAGCCCTTATTGTTATTGTTGTGCCCCTATTGTCCTCATATTGTTATTATTGTGCCCCTATTGTCCTCATATTGTTATTATTGTGCCCCATAGAAGCCCACTATTGTTATTGTTGTGCCCTTATATTATTATTGTTAGGTCGGCTTCGATTATATTGTGACCCCTTGGACTCCTATATATAGAAAGGATGTTTTTTCATTTGTATCATCCAAGAATTGTTCATTTGTGTAATGTAAAGGAGGTTTCCCCCTCAAAGAGGCTGAATTCTAACGTGTTTATCCCTCTTTTCTATCTTTTCGTGAGTTGGTTTCATAACATTTGCTATAAGAGCTTTAGATTCTAGTGTTTCGTGGAATTTTCGCTATAACTTTATTTATCCGACATTTTAGAAGCTAAAACAAAAACCCATTTGAGCAGAAATCGTTCTGAACCTAGGGTCCGAATTTTAGATTTTGTTTTGCTATATTTGTGGAGATATGATCTAAGGAATTTAGGGTTTTTGGAGACTCCCAAATTACATTCCAAATAGGTGACTTTGGGAAAATAATTTTTTGTCTGAGCATCAGATTGAAATTTCATAAGAAGTTACAGAAATAGAACAGACTGTAGTTTTCTGTGTATCGTTTCCTAGCATCAGAGTGTCAAGTGATGGTTGCAAGTGGAGGAACCATAAATTGCTTTGGAAAGTACCATAATATCAAGCTATACATGGGAGAATATGTATTGAATAGCCTAATGATTTCCATTCCAATGGGTGGTGCTGATGTTGTATTAGGAGTCCCATGGCTACAATCCTTGGGTACAATAACTTTCAATTTTCAAGAACTTTTCATGAAATTTTCTTCGGAAGGAAAGGAAGTTGAATTAAGAGGTATCATAAAGAAACTAGGAAAGATAATAATCTCTAATGGAATGACAAAGCTTCTAAAGAAAGAACAACAAGGCGTAATTGCACAATTATGTTTGCTAGAGGTTCCCACATCAAAATAATCTATTTCTCCAGATCTCCAAAAAGTCTTGGACAATCATTCCAAGGTATTTGAGACTCCCAAAGGTCTCCCACCTATTCGTAATCATGATCATGCTATTCATTTGATTCTAGAAAGTGTTCCTCCAAACATCAAGCCTTACAGATATCCTTATGCCCAAAAGAGTGAAATTGAACGTATGGTCACATAAACACTAGAGGCTAGTATAATTCAACCTAGTCAAAGTTCTTTCTCTGCTCCAGTGGTATTGGTGCACAAGAAGGATGGATCATGGTGCATATGTCTAGATTATAGGGAGCTCAACAAGATCACTATTAAAGATAAATTTCTCATTCCTATAATTGATGAACGATTGGATGAATTGCATGGATCAATTTACTTCACCAAGTTGGATCTTCATTCAGGATACCATCAAATCAGAATGAAGACTGAAGATATTCTGAAAACAACATTTATAACTCATGAGGTTCATTATGAATTTTTGGTCATGCCTTTTGGCCTTGCCAATGCACCTTCTACATTTCAAGGTTTGATGAATTCCATTTTCAAACCCTTCCTTAGAAAATTTGTGTTAGTATTTTTTGATGATATACTAATCTACAGCAAGTCTTGGAAGGATCATGTTCAACATGTTGACAGGGTGCTCAAACTATTGGAGGAGAAACAATTATATGCAAAAATCCCAAAATGTTTCTTTAGAGTACAAGAGGTGGAATATTTGGGTCATATTGTATCTCATGAAGGTGTTAAGGTAGACCCTAGCAAAATTAAACCCATTAAGGAATGGAAAATCCCCACATCCATAAAGCATTTGTGAGGATTTCTTAGGTTGATAGGGTATTATCACAAGTTTTAAAGAATTCTGGGAGAATAGCAACACCTCTAACAACAATATTGAAGAAAGATGCATTTTTATGGACTCTAGAAGCAACGAAGGCCTTTGAACATCTTAAAGAGGCAATGTTCCAAGCACCGGTCTTAGCTATGCTGGACTTCAAAAAACCTTTATTGTGGAATGTGATGCCTCAAGAAATGGAATTGGTGCCGTTTTAATGCAGGAAGAAAGACCCATTTCTTTCGAAAGTCATCCAATCAAAGGAAAGTATTTACACAAAGTTATTTATGAGAAGGAAATGTTGGCAATACTACATGCACTTAAGAAATGGCAACCCTACCTAATGGGAAGACACTTCAAGATAAAAACGATCATGCTAGTCTTAAATACCTTTTAAAACAAAGGTTTTCTTCAAAAGAGTAGCAAAAATGGGCCACAAAGATTTTATGACTTTGAAATCATGTACAAAAAAGGGAAGCAGAATGTTGTGGCAAATGCATTCTCAAGAAAGGATGAGGATGTGGAAGCATTGCTTTGTGCCATTTCTATTATCCAACTAGATTGGATAAATGAAGCAAGGGATGAATGGAAGAATGATGAAGAAGTGTGGGCACTCATTCAAAAGTTACAACAAGATCCCAATACATTTGATACATTTAGCTGGAAAAATGATTCGTTATGGTACAAATATTGCTTATACCTATGTCATAATTCCCAACTCAAACAAAATATTCTTATGGAATTGCACACCTCTCCCTTAGGAGGGCACTCAGGATTTTTAAAAACTTACCACAAGGTTAAGAAGGAGTTTTTTTGGGAGGGCCTTAAATCTGATATTCAAAAGTTTGTGGTGGAATGTTTGGTTTGCCAATAGAATAAAGTTGAAATAGTTAAGGCCTCATGTCTATTACAACCTTTATCCATTCCAAGTGAACATTGGGAGGAGGTTTCAATGGGTTTCATCACAAGTTTGCCCAAGTCCGAAGGAAAGAGTGTCATCATGGTGGTAGTTGACAGACTTACCAAGTATGCACACTTTTGTGCATTATCTCATCCATTTAAAGCCAATATAATTTCTACTGCATTTATGGAAACAAATTAAAAGCTACATGGAAAACCAAAGATTATTGTAAGCGACAGAGACCCCATTTTCGGTGGAAATTTTTGGACAAAATTATTTTCTTGTCTTGGTACTCAGTTAGCTCATAACTCATCTTATCATCTTCAATCTAATGGGAAAATTGAGATAGTAAACAAATGTTTGGAAGGATATCTTCGTTGCTTTGTATTTGATAAATAGACACAATGGGTCAAATGGTTTCCTTTGGTTGAATGGTGGTATAACACTTCCTTCCATATTGCAGAAAAAATGACCCCATTTATGGCACTTTATGGATATCACCCACCGTCCATCACACCATATTTAAGAGAAAAGTCTAAGTTTCAAGCAATGGAAGATCACGTCGAGCATCAACAACAAGTTCTCCAACTCTTAAAGGATAACCTAACTTTGGCACAAAATAGAATGAAACAACAGGCATATCAACATCACAGTGAAATAAGTTTTGATATAGGTGACTGGGAATTTCTACGGAAACAACCAGATAAACAAATGTTCCTCAAGCAAGCTAAGAAGGATAATAAATTATCACCATAGTATTATGGTCCATACAAGGTGTTGCAAAAGATTGGTACTATGGCATACAAATTGGAGCTTCCTGCAGCTTCCCGAGTGCACCCAGTTTTCCATGTTTCATGCTTCAAGAAGGTTACTGGTGACAAGCTCCCAGTTCAAAACAATATTGCCAGAACATGACGAGAAAGGAAAAATCATATTGGAACCTGAAGCAGTCATAGAAACAAGAACTCGACAGTTGTGAAATTGATCAATTTTAGAGTATCTTGTCAAGTGGAAGAACTTACCTGCTAAAGATTCCACATGGGAGAATGAGAATTTTATGAAAAAGCATCTAGAACTACTCAAGCGTTGAGGAAAACAATTTTTTGAAGGAGAGGGGCATGTTAGGTCACTATAATACTAGTGATTCCCCCATTACTATTGTCATTGTACCCTTATTGTTATTGTTGTGCCCCTATTGTCCCCATATTGTTATTATTGTGCCCCATAGAAGCCCATTATTGTTATTTTTGTGCCCTTATAGTATTATTGTTAGGGCGAATTTGATTATATTGTGACCCCTTAGACTCCTATATATAGAAAGGAGGTTTTTTCATTTGTATCATCCAAGAATTATTCATTTGTGTAATGTAAAGGAGGGTGCCCCCTCGAAGAGGTTGAATTCTAAGGCATTTATCTCTCTTTTCTATCTTTTTGTGAGTTGGTTTCATAACACATGATCATTATTTCCATTTCCTATTTCAAAATAGCTACAAGTATGTTAAATTTTTGTCTTCTTATGTGGTCAGATCAACCAATAAAAACTATGTGTTGACTTCAACTACTGTGCACAACCATCTGACCATATCCAATGCTTTCTGAATGATATGTCATTTTTTTTAATGATTCATAAATCAAGTCAAAGCAATGTTGCACGAATAATGTGTTATTCTCACGATCATTATTGATGTAAATGTGATGCTCCTTAATCACATAATGTGACTTGTTAGTGTTATCCCTACCATCAAGATTCAATTGTGCATGTTTGTGCAGAACATGTATGGATATGGAAACTTGGTTTGAGTGGTACTGCTCACTCTAGATTTCTATTTGAGGAGAAAATGTGTAATTCTCGATAAAGTATGCTACTAATAAGATTGTTCCAAGCTGAAATAATTCATGAGAATGATTAAATTCAGAATCTTTTCACCTAGACCTATGTGAGTGTTTGATATATTTATAGATCTAGTTTTGAAACAGCCCCATGAATTGTGAAATACGAATCTCATCCTCAACATAGTTGATCCTCTTAGGCACCATAGTTGAAGAAGATGGTTGATTTCCCATGGCATACTCATATAGTTTCCATGTGATGGTGACATCTAACATCCTATACTGGTTGGGATCAATAATAAAGTTCATATGGAACAATGCCAAATCACCAAATTCAGTGCATCTTCTCCCACCTATACATATTTTCTTGTAAAACAACTCTTCTAGCTCCATTTTGCATAATATTGATGAAACAAAATAACGCACTGTAGGACGAGGAGGGTTGCCATGACAGTTCTTCTTGTAAAATTCCCAGAAATGTCATAATGAAGATGAAATTCAACATGATATTAGCAACAACAAGTGTCATGGATTGTATTAGGTCTAATATACCATGGTTACAATTTCTAAAAAATCCTTTTGGATATCTTCACATGGTGATTTCTTTCCTAAAATTCCTTGAATAGTGAAATTTATGTCACTTATACAATATACTTAACGTAATTCACATACTCGCCTTTAGCTATGTGATGTCATACAACATGCTTTTCTATCTGAAATAGTATGAGAGTGAATATCCCAAAACTCTACCACAAGCGTTATGGTTCTTGCTGTAAACATGTCTTGGTAGTGTTTCCTGGTGATAAGGGTCCAATAAAAAGATTTATCGTTTTCATTTAATCAAACCCTGAATTTGGTATGCTTGTGTAATGTTTTTCTCAAGACACAAAGAAATTTTGGCATTGTTGCCAATTTTTGTTGTCTTGATGTACTTGGTGCAACAATAACAGTTGTAATTTCCCTGCATGCAGTTCAAACATCGTGTTTTCTTTATTTTCCTAACGTAGTGAATGCATTTGATATGTTTTCAGTAACATTCATATGTGTCTTCCTTCTTTTAGTGTCTTGGACACCCACAAATCTTGTGTCATGTTTTAGTTTCTTATGTTTGATTAACCCACGTAGTATCTAAGCTTGTGCAATAACTGAATGTTTCTCAAAATATTGTTAAATGACGTTATTGGCATGCTCTCTAATAGTGCGAGTAGGGATAGGCTCCCCAAGGTCCTTTATTGTGATTGCACCCATTTTTTGCAACTCTTCCACCCCTTTCCAAACCACTACAAGTCCCAGCTATCCTATCAACTTTAGAGGAAACAACCTATTCTTTTGGTGGTTGATCAACTTGATAGGGAAAATCTTCTTCCTCTAGTGGTTAAATAGCTTGATATGGCACATATTGTTCCCTTAATGATAGTTGATCAGATTGATAGGACACATGTGTTTTCTTTAGTGGTTTATCATATTTATAAGGCACATCTTAATCATCATCTCATTGATAAACTTGATATGGCACATCTTTTTCCTCATGTGGCTACTCAATTTCGATCCCTACATAGTGGAATAGGAAGTATACTTGTAATTCAAGTGAATGATTGTAATCAAACAAGTGAATAGTAGATATACACATGTTTATTTAAGAAATAACCATAGGTGGAAGGTAATGATATGATTTGATAGTAGGCATCTAGGTAACAGAAGTTGACATGGACCAAGGTTTCTAAGTTGAAACATGAAAAGAAAAGGGTTTCGAGCTCAATGAAATATGGGTATAAGAAGAGAGCACAAGTAAAAGTATCAGTCCCTGTGTCAACAAAAGGGTGATTCAAAATATGATTATAGGTAAAAGCATTCCTCCTTAGTTAATAAGAATAAATTTTGAAACCCTGGTGTTTTAGTCACAAACCCTAGGGAAATGTTAAATGAAAAACAAGTTGGGTCTTGGAAGCTAGATAACTGAAGTTCACATTGACCAACAGTTCTAAATTGAAACATGAAAAGAAAAGGGTTTCAAGCTTAGGGAAAGATGGGACGAAGAAGAGTGCACTAATAAAATTATCGGTTCCTATGCAAACAAAAATGATGTTTCAGAATTTGATGAAAGGTAAAAGCATTCCTCCTTAGTCAATATAAATCAATCAAAACCATAGCATTCTAGTCAGAAATGCTGGGGAAATGTTAAATGAAAAACAAATTGAGACTTAACAGCTAGGTAGCAAAAGTTGACATGGTTCAAGGATGCTAAGTTGAAACATGAAAAGAAAAGGGTTTCGAGCTTAGGGAAATATGGGTGGAAGAAGGGTGAACCAGTAAAAGTATCGACCCTTGTGTCAATGAAAATGGTGATTGAGAGTATGATAAAAGGTAAAATAATTTTTCTTAAGTTGATAAATGTCAATTTAAAAACCCTAGGGTTTTAGTCACAAACCCAATGGAAACATTAAATGAAAAACAAGTTGAGAGTTGGAAGCTAGGTAGTAGAAGTTGACATGGACCAAGGGTTCCAATTTGAAACATGAAAAGAAAAGGGTTTCGAGCTCAGGGAAACACGGGTCAAAGAAGATTGCACCAATAAAAGTATAGGTCCTTTTGTTAACAAAAAGGGTGATTCAGAATATGATGAAAGGTAAAAGTATTCAACATGTATGAAAGGTAAAATAATTTTCATGATGATGTGAATTGTATATAGGAGGCACCTAAAGATGATATAATCCAAGCTATCAAATATGTAACTAATGACAAGCGTTTTATTCTGAGAAAGAAATCAGTTGGCAAGAAAGGAAAGAAATCAACAACAAATAAGATTGTTGCATCTGTAAGAACACCTAAAGACATATATTTTCTTTAGGAAAACAAAATGAATCACATACATAAGACAAAGAGAAAAATAAATGGTTAATTTTCCCTTTAATTGTATTGTGTGAAACAATCAACAAAAAGGGTTTTGTTAAGTTTTGTGTATGAGAATTTTTCATAAAAATACCTAACATCCTTCCTCATAAGTAGTAACTGGGCCTTGTGAATATTTTAGAATAGGATACTGGGGCAACATCATAAATGTCAGTTGTGATGCTTCCAACAACCAAAAGACCAACCAAGATATGGAGAGGGTCATTGGCCAAACTTACTAGGAATAGGTCCCAAAATATCTAGTGACGCTTCCAGTATCCTGACCAAGGTCACTTCAGGTCTAAGTTCTCTCGCACATCAACCTAGAAGGAAAGATGCCCTAATATTTGGCCATTAATTTACCTATGTATAGTGGAAATGGATGAATCCTAGCTTCTGGTTTTCATTTTTGGACCCAAAACGCCTAACGCGTGTCAGGCGACAACATGAAGGTTCATGATAATCTGCCACCTAAGCCTTACCCACTTCATGGGTTTCTTTCCATGTACCATATTTGTCACTAGATTATGCAAGGTTTTATTCTCCCTAAAATACAAATTTCTATGTTTTAATATGAAAATATATCATGACGACTTATGTGCTTCGTATCACCGTAGTCTTAGCGTAAACTATAAATTATGCTGTGTCCCCTGTGGGGAATTTAGTGTATTCAGGTTAATTTTGTTTTTAGAAAGGATTTGGTTCACTTAGGGTGTGCAACAAAATATAAGCTCAAATAAATTAAGTACAAATATTCCGGAAATAGGATACCCTTTATTCAAAGTTTAAGTGAGATTAGTGTGTGGGGTGAATGTGTGTGCAAGTGAAATTGTGAGCATACAAAGTGTGAATTGATGTGGATATGAAGTGTTCATTTAAAATTCCCCTAATTATACTATGTAATGTTTGTTCCTTACAAGAAAATAAATGATGTGTGGATGATGGGCCACCTACTTGTAAATCCTAATTATGCCATGTGAGCATATAGGGAGGTGGAAGCTTTATTGATTTTAGAAAGGGTCCAGACATCACCACAGGGTCACCATAAAGATGCAAGGGAGATAATGCCTACTTTCTTTCTTGACTAACACCAAGTCCTTGTACTGAAAATAAATGAATGAAATAAAAGCTTTGGTTAGAAATACAAGTAAAAAATATGTGTGGATGATGGGCCATTTCTTTCCTTACTATACTATGTGAGGACATAGGGAGATGGAAGCTTTAGTGCTTTGAGAAAGGGTCCATATGCCACCACATGTTCACCACAAGGTGGCAAGGGAGGCAGTGCCTACTTTCTTTCTTTAAGAACACCAAGTCATGGTCCCAAAAATAAATGAATCAAATAAAAGCTTTGGTTAGTAAAACACGTAAAAATGATTTGTGTACTTGGGGCCACTTATTTTCCTCCTAGTTAAGATAGGTGTGGTGTGAATTTGAATGAGAAAAAAAAAAAGTAAAAAAGATATGTGGATTAGGGCCACATACTTAAATACTCCTAGTTTTAGGCCATGTTTGTGTGCAAAATTTCAAAGTAAAATATAAGTTCAATTAATCTACTTGTCATGGTAACTCAGTAGTGATGGTGTGTGCAAGGTGAATAGTGCACATACAAAGTTTGAATTGAAATTATGTGGATATGTGGTTCAGGATCCTTTAGTATAAGTCCCATAATTACATGATGTGATGTTTGTTCATTGCAAGCAAAGAAACAATGTGTGGATAATGAGCCATTTATTTTTCTAGATTATGTTATATGTGGGCATAAAATAGGGAGATGAAAAATTAGTTCTTTGGGAAACATTATATTTCCATTACCAACTAAATCAAATTATGTAACTTGATTTAACTAAATAGCTAAAATTTGTTGCTTATGCATAAACCCTGATTTAACTTCAAGGGATGCCACAATTGAGAACACCCAATAGAGGAACCCCCATGTAAATGATAAGAAATTTATAAACTAGTTGAAGGTATGCAATTTGTAAAACATTTGCACTTAAAAATTTATATTTTATGTTTTAAATATGATCCTATGTTAACAATGAAAATTTAATTCATTTATATATAAATTTATAATAAAATCAAATTATCTTTTGTGTTAAATCATGACTATGTTGACAAAGAACAGATAATTAATTAGAAATAAATTTTACATGATGTATTATTATTTTAAATGTTTAAAATTTCATTTGAAATGTTATTATATAGTTATAAAGACGATAATAAAATAAAAATTTGATTTTTTTAAAATAATTTGTTTTAATTTACTTTTATAATTTTTTCAACATCACAATTCAAAATTATTAATATATTTTAATCTTCTTTATATAAAATTATTGTATTTAATCAATTATTTCAAGTAAATGTACCATACTCCTAAACAAAATTGGAATTTCTTTATTCATTTAATAATGTAAAAAATTTCTCCCGCTCTGCGCCTGCTCTGCGCCCGCTCTGCGCCTGCAGCGCAACCCTAGCCGCCCGCGCCTGTGATCTCTGCCTCCCTCATGGCGCCAAGAGGTGGCCCCGAGGCCCCTCCTCCCCTCCCTCCGGACGTAGCGGCCTTCAAGGCCCTTGTTACTGCCTCAGGCAAACGCCCAATGTCAGGTCCGCAGCAGAAATTCGTTAAGAAACTGGACTGCATCCCTAAGGTCGCCCTCCCTGAAGAGGAAATTTGCAGGACAGCCCTGAATCTTGCAGAGAATGGTTTGATCGGCCAGTTCACCGGGTTGTGGCCGTCCCCGAGAGCTGTCGAAGAATGGGTTAAAAGGAACTGGCTCCCTCTGGTCAGCGAAGGAATCAAGATCTATTTTGTGGGCAAAGGGTTTTTTGTTTTCCTGTTCGACAAACCAGAAGACAGAGGCCTGATCTTCAGAAATGGGCCATATTTCATGGGGCCTCAAGGACTCTACCTGAACAAATGGTCAACTGATTTCGATCCAGCGCAAGATGTGCCTAGGGTGGTCCCGGTCTGGGTGCGTCTTCCGCATCTACCCCTGCATTGTTGGAATCCAGGCTCATTACAATCTATTGGAAATGCCCTGGGAAAATACATAGACCAGGCCCCAAGGAAGGATCAGTATTCCTGTGCCCGGATCTGTGTGGAGGTCGACCTGGAGATTGGATTACCTGAAGCGATCCAGTTAACGGTGGCAAACTGGTCTCATATTCAAGAGCTTGATTATGAGCAGCTGCCCTTTAAGTGCCGGTTCTACCACGAGTATGGGCATTTCGCCAGATACTGCAAAAAAAGAAGCGAGGAGACAGTAGAAAAGGAAAAAGAAGACCAATGGAAACAGGCAAAGAAGACATCAGCAAACAGGCAGAGTAATAAAAGCAAGGCCAAAGGGTCCGAGGGCAAAATAGACAACGGAAGCACAGGTAACCATAATGCCGGAAGCAGTGATCCAAAGGCCAACGAGGGAGACAAAAATCCCTTTGAAACCCTCGCGCCTCCCCCGGACCCCCCGGAAGCAGAGGAAGAAGAACCTCCACAGCCTGCCACTATGGAAGCCCCAGATCCAGGCAATACTCAAAGTACCCACACAAGCAAAATATCTTCTCCTTCATACGCAGAGATAATAAAAAAGAAGAAGACCCCAATAGAGAATATTGGGTCATCAGACGATGAATCACATGAAAAGTCAGCAAAAAGGGTCGGACGAAGAACTAACAAAGAAACCAGAGAAGAGGAGTCAGAAAAACAAAAAACTCTTGGCAGCCAAGCAACAATCGAAATGACCCTAGGGAGAACTGTTAGGCCAAGGACCTCCAAAGGAGGAGGGCCTACCCCCTCAAGCGGTAAATGATGCAGATGATCTCTTGGAACTGTAGGGGTCTGGGAAATCCTAATAAGGCAGAAGCAATCAAAGACTTATTGAAGATAGAGACCGCGGACATCCTCATGCTCCAAGAGACCAAAGTAGAAGGGGAAGCTCTTCTAAACACCAGTATCAACAAATGGAAATTTGACTCAGGCAAGGCTGTCAGCGCAAGGGGCACAGCTGGAGGCCTAGGTACTTTATGGACAAAAAGCTATTCCTTAGAACGTTTTGCAACAACTCAACACTGGATTTTTACTGAGTTGCGCCACATTGTAAGTAATATCTCCCTCGCCCTGTTTAATTTATATGTACCAGTTCATTATGAAGAGAAGAAAGAATGCTGGAGGTCGCTTTCAGAATTTCTAGAGAAAATCAATCCTTCAAACCTGGTTATAGGGGGGGACCTGAACATAATCTTAGACCCCAAGGAAAAGAAAGGAGGGATTTAGTCCAAAGACCCTTTCAGCAGAACAGTGGGTAGTTTGATCCAGCGCTGGGACCTGGTGGACCTCAAACCAGTGAAAGGCAAATTCACCTGGACAAATAATAGAACTGGAGATAACCACATAGCAGCTAGACTAGACAAGTTTCTCATCAGCAGCTCTCTAATGATGGACAACAGAATCGTTTTCTCAAAAATCCTACCTAAACTCACCTCGGATCACAAACCAATTCTCATATGTTTTAAGAAGGAAGAAGACCTAGGCCCCCTCCGATTCCGATTCAGCCCCCTTTGGGCAAGTAAGGATGGGTTCTTGGATGCTGTTCAAGCGGCTTGGAGGACGGACGTCAATGGTTCCCCAAGTTATGTGTGGGAACAGAAATTGAAGAACGTTAAAACAACACTTAAAATATGGATTAAGAAATCCATGCAATCCCCCAACAGGCAGCGGAAGGAGGCGGTCTCTCACCTGGAAGATATTCAACTTGAAATGGAGGATACGTTTCCTTCGGTCTCAGAGCTTGCTCAGGAAAAATCGGCTCAAAAAAACGTGTACTGCTCCTTCAGGAAGGAAGAGGAGTATTGGCGTTTAAAATCCCGAAGTTTGTGGCTTAAATCCGGGGATAGGAACACTTCATACTTTCACAAACAATGCCGGGTCCGCCTTTCGCGCAACCACATAGCTGAAATCACCAGCCCCAGCGGTCAGGTTATCAAAGACTTCGCTCAAATTCAAGAGGCAGCGACAAATCATTTCAAGAACCTTCTAAGTGCAGAGAGAAATGGTGAGGAGGCAGACGAAACTGATCTTCTATCAGTCATCCCCAGTCTTGTTAATGAGGAAGACAACGCCTTATTGACAAGTCCAGCAACAGAAGAAGAGATCACCAACATCGTTTGGTCGATGGATCCAGACAAAGCCCCAGGCCCCGACGGGTTCTCAATTCATTTCTACAGGATCTGTTGGGAAATCATCAAGTTCGACCTCTTCAGAATGATAAGAGGAGTCTTGAAAAAGGCAAGAATGGGAGGAGGCACAAAATCTACATTTCTAGCTCTAATCCCTAAGGAAACTAACCCAAGATCGTTTGACAGATATAGGCCGATCTCCCTGTGCAATTCATCTTATAAGATCGTGGCCAAACTGCTGGCTAATAGGATCAAGCCTCTCCTTCAAAAGCTCATCTCCCCAGCTCAAGGAGGTTTTGTGAAAGGAAGACAACTCCTCGACAATGTCATTCAAATTCAAGAGGCCCTCCACTCCAGCTATGCTCGGAAAGAACAAGGTATGATAATTAAATTAGACATGAGTAATGCTTTTGATCGTGTTAACCGATCCTTTTTGTACAGGGTCCTAGAAGCCTTCGGGTTTTGTCAAGATTTTATTAATATCATCAAAGCCTGCATCGACAATGTCTGGATTGCCCCATTGGTGAATGGGAGACCAACAGAATTTTTCTCTGCCTCCAGGGGCCTGAGGCAAGGCTGTCCCCTGTCTCCCTTTCTATTCATTCTGATGGTGGACTCATTAAGCAAAAAATTAT
This sequence comes from Pinus taeda, assembly GCA_000404065.3. Lineage (NCBI taxonomy): Eukaryota > Viridiplantae > Streptophyta > Pinopsida > Pinales > Pinaceae > Pinus > Pinus taeda. Next base: position 22,920 of record APFE031284658.1, read on the forward strand.
CCCAGGAGCAGCAACGCGGTTCCATCCCCGGGATCAGAATAGTGCAAGATATTCCTTCAGTGAATCATGCTTTATTTGTTGATGACGCTCTCTTGCTTGGAGGCGCCTCCCTGAGAATGGCTATAGCCTTCAAGTATACCCTCTTCTCTTTTTGCAGTGCCACAGGTGCCCTTATCAGCGAAAGGAAGAGCGCAGTCTATGCTTGGAACACTGATCAGCACATCGTTGATAGGATAGCCAGCGAACTGGGCTTCATAGGCTATGCAGAATGGGACAAAATTAAATACCTGGGTCTTCCGCTGACGATGGGATCCAATCGGAACAATCTGTGGGAGGAGGTAATCACCAAGTTTAATAAGAAGATAGTTGCATGGGGCGGAGTCTGGCTCTCCGCTGGAGGAAAGCTCACCCTCATCAGGTCGGTTCTTTCTGCGCTGCCCACTTTTCAAGCTTCTCTGCTGTTGGCTCCAAGACAAATAGCAGATCAAATCTCCAGCCTTATTCGGAACTTCCTGTGGAGCGGAGGTAAGGGAAACAGTAACAGATTCCACCTTGTCAATTGGGATTTGGTGAAGCGCCCAATCAAAGAGGGCGGCCTGCAAATTAGAGACCCTCTTCAAGCTAATTTAGCGATGGGATGTAAGATTCTGTGGCAAATTACCTCCGAGCCTCAGCACCCAAATAGCCAGATCTTCATTCACAAATATCTAAGGTACAGATCGATCTCCTCCTTCATTCCATCCTCTTCTCATAAAGGAACTTTGGCGTGGAGGCTATGCTGCAGAGGGCTCGAGTTCTTCAAAACGCACCTGTACAAAGTTCCTGGCAATGGCAAATCGATTCGGTTGTGGAAAGACCGTATCATGGGCCATCCCCCTCTCTATGAGAATAATGAAATAGTAGGAATTCGAGCTTGGCTAAGAACAAGAGGGATCAGAAAATTAGAGGATCTGGTAGAATGGGACGAAGACGGCAGGTGGAAGTGTTGGAACCTGCCCAACATTCCTGAGCATTTAATCGATCAGTCAATTGTATTCATAGCTGAGATCGCAGATTTCGCCCCTGTCCATAAGAATGAGGAAGACTCTTGGGGCTGGGGGAAAATAAGGGTATACTCAGCTAATCAAGGGTATATACAAATGAAAAGTAAAAAAGACCCAGTGCATCCGGAAGGAGTGTGGAAGTTGATATGGGAGTGCTTCAGTATCCCGAAGATTAACTTCTTCTTTTGGACCCTGTTCCAAAACAAAATTCTCACTGGCGAGAACCTTTGCAAACGAAACATCGTCGGCCCTCATCGTTGTGTGTTTTGTAAAAAAGCTCTGGAAACCTCTGCTCATATATTTCTCGAATGTGAATTTGCCCAGAAAACTTGGTCTAGTTTCTTAGCCGGCCTGGAAGTTAGACCTCCAACGAACAACTCAATCTCAGAAATGTTCTTGTCCTGGAAAGCCAGATATCCCCATCGCATTGCTGCCAAGTCACTTTGGTCCAAGGTGTGGGTTGCTGTCCCGAAGTATGTATGCTGGAAAGTGTGGCTCACCCGGAATGAAGCTATCTTTAACCAAACAGAAATAACAGCTGAAAAGGTTGCAGAAAAAGCCAAGAACCTTCTAATCGAGACATTGAGACAGACCAGTATAAGAGATGGCACCTTAAGAGATGAAGAAAAAGCATGGCTGGGCGACTTCTCCCCCATAATGAACTCTCCATCAGCCTCTCGCCCTCCCTTCAAGGAAAACTGGCAGATTCGAGACAGTGCAGAAGGCTTCCAGAAGTGGTGGAAAACTCAGGGCAAATGCACTATATTTTTTGATGGAGCCTCAAAAGGCAATCCAGGCAGGTCAGGAGCGGGAGGTATCATTTACTATCTGAACGGAAACAAAGAGTGTTTCAGTTGGGGTCTTGGAATAAAAACTAACAATCAGGCAGAAGTCCTAAGCCTATTGAAAGCCTGTCAACTAGCCAGGGGAAAAGATCCTATGGAGATAGCAGTGTTTGGAGATTTTGAATTACTGATCAAAGCCTTAAAGAAAAACAAAAGGCTCAATGACCCTATTCTGAACAAACAGATTCTAAGAGTGACCAGACTCTTGAAGGAATTCCCTTCAGTCCAAATCTTCCATATTCTAAGAGAACTGAACTCAGAAGCCGACTCTCTGGCAAACATCGGATGCAATCATGAAAAAGGTATGTTAAGTATAAATTCAGGTGAGGCGATTATGGCAGTCATCCCCTAATCAGTGTCGTGCGCTAGGATATTTTCTGGCCGCCTGAAAGGATCGAGCATGGTCTACCAGTTAGAGAAATGAGCAGGGTTCCAGCCCTTCGATCCTTCTTCATTTTTGTAAGAGTCCTTGATCCAGGGGAGTAGTTGTTAAATCTTCAGGCACTGAATTCGAATACACAAAGCATAAGAACCAGTTCTCAGGCGAATTTGGATGGAACTCTTGGGGGAGCAGACTTTGTTTTCGCCTTCCAAGAAGTGTCAAGCTTGATCCGTGCGCTACCTCAACCAGCTCTTCATCCTGATCATAGAAAGTGGCAGTCTCCTTCCGGTTGTAGTGTGAATTCCCAAGTCTGAGTTGCAAACTGTCTCCTTCTTGCAAAGAACAGGGGTGTCATATTACTTCACAGGCCCAGGATAAAGTAACGAGGAGAGTTGTATGTCTAATCTAGAAGGGATGGTAGTTGTTTTATAATCCTCTTTCAGACAATGTTCTGCAGCAGAAATCGCTGAGCACAGAACAAGAATTGTAATTTTGCTATTGACTTCGGTCATCCTTTAATAAACATACCCGTCTTGGTTAAAA
>APFE031284658.1:27123-113080 GCA_000404065.3 Pinus taeda
GCTCTCCACAAGATGATCCTCGAAATGATAAAAGTACTTCACCCTTCCTATATGATATAACACCCTTATCTATTACAGGCTTCGTACTTTAGGGGGCAATCTGTTACACTGAAATTTGTCACCATGACTATCTGCAGTTAATATGGCTCCATCAATAGTCATATTATTCTCCTTGTCAAGCCTCATACCTCTGCTCTTCATGTCAAACTTCAAAAAGAGAGAAAATTCACTAAAAATCATGTTTATCTCTGGGTACGCAGGTTCTCTCTACCTTGCCTGCGTGTACGCATCCCAGGCTCATTGTACCTGCGTACTTGTACGCTCTGTAAGTCAAGGGATGGGTGCGTACTCCTGTAAAAGTCAAAAGGCGCGAGTTTCATCTTAAAAAAGTTACTTGTGGTCACTTCTGGAGCTTTCTAGAAGAGTGTTTGACGTGTATTGAGCGCCTCCAGATGGTTCATGCATCCCTATGATAGAGGAACTTATCCCATCAAGAGAGGAGCTACCCCATCCAAAAGAGGGAGTATCCCATTGATGTTGGACCTGAATAACTTCCTCTAGAACACTATAAATATAGGCATTGGGCCAAAGGAGGGGAGGTTGAAAGCTGAACATTCCAAAGGGTAGATGCTGCTGGAATTAGGACTTCCTTGTAGAAGCTTGTGAGGAGAGATTACCATCCTTTCTTGTTTCATTTGGAAGTGGGTGAGCTTGTCAAAGTAGAGGAAAACTCTTGCTGGACCCTGGGAGGAACTTGCACAACACCAAGGCTCAGGTTGTAATGGTTTCTTTTTTGTTTCCTTAATACAAATAAGTCCATTCTTCTCAATGATTTGTTGTTAATGAATTGTTTCATATACTCCTTGGTCTATATGTTGAATATGCTTTGTTTTATGGAATATTCAGGTGTTATGTAATCGTTTGATTGTTAGTGTATGCAGGTTTCGAAGTGAAGGAGGAGCTCATCTGGATCGACGAGGCTAGACTACTACAACAACGTTAGACTTCAGGTAGGATCGAAAAACACTTGGTTTCTCATATGATAATGCATATTTAGAGAAGGATTGCTCTTAATTGTCTTGTTTGTCACTAGAGAGTCTTAGGCTCCTAGGGAGGTTAGTTTTGTCAGCAAAAATAACTCTTTCCGCATGACAACCTTCCTCCCACGCATGTAACTTTGGTCTGTTAGCATCTGATAGAGTTTGCGACTACATAATTCTCTCCATTTTTGCACTCCAACCATATTTTGAAGTGACTACAACTCCAGGGGTGTTGTCCAGTCTGTTACTTATTTTCACTGAATCTACATTTTCGCTGGAAAGAACATCCTTCCACCAGTTAGTTAACTCTTTGAGAGAAGCTTTAATTTCCTTGTCCTTTGAATCTTTCCCAATCTTAAGGCCTTCTTTAGAAATATTCTAAAATATCTTGTCCTCATAATCCATCAAATACTGCATTAAGTACTCATGGACTGGGTCTGTGAAGAAGATAACCTTGTAGTTTTATTTCTTCAGTTTCTCAAGGAATGGGGACTTCTCCAATTGCTCCTTGCTAGATCCAGTGATGTAATATATGTGTTTCTGGTCCGGTTTCATTCTTGATATGTATTGGTCCAACGATGCCAGTTTATCGCCAAACTTTGTGTTTTCAAATCTCAAAACTTTTGCAAGGTGGTTCCTGTTTGATGCATCCTCAATTATTCCAAGCTTTATTGACTTGCCAAACTCATTCCAGAACTTGACATACTTTCCTTTCTTTTCAGTATCTGGTTCTGATTCTGACTCAGCATCTGTCTTTCCCTTTGCATCCGATTCATCAGAGTCCTCTTCTGCAATTCGACGAATCATATCTAAAGCTTTGCGAATTAGCTTCTTCTTTATGGTCTTTAAACTGTTGTGCTGTTGAAGCATTTCTCGTGATACATTCAGTGGCAAAGTGTCTGAATCTACAATACCCATAAGGAACCCTAGTTGGGAAGGAATTCTTCAAATTGATCAGAAATGAAAACACACATGACATACAACTTGATAGTGGCCTCGGCATTGTAGTAACTTTCATAAAGGTCGTGGGGTGCCTTTGGCGGAATAAATAGAATGGAGATCTTGTCCTCATGTTGATCAAAAGTTGCAATACCTTTGTTGGACTTGATTGTCCACAATTTCAACAAGCCACCGCACCACAAGAAACAAATTGTGTCCCACGAGTGAGGAAGGAAGCTCGCGGTACGCTTGCAGTATGACCTTCAAATGTCTTCAAGCAAGAGCCATTGGATAATACCCATATTTTGATTATGCGATCACTACTCACACTTACAAAGAAGTTCTTAGTTTTCTTTGAGAATGCAACAGCTCCTATAGCACCCATGTGTCGTGCTGCCACACATATGTAGAATTTGCTCTCTGTATCCCAAATTCTTACACATTTGAAGAGAAATGTATAAATCTACAAGTTCGGATGCTCTTCCAATAGGCCTGAGTAAACTTTGTCTACTCATGTCTAGGATTCTTTAGCCTCAAACCACATTCCATTGATCAATAAGACGCAGGGCTTTCCCAGCACTAACACAATCATTTGATTCAATAGCTGTGACAATGAAGTTTGTTTGGGATTTCTAGTGAGACCTCTTCAAATAGCATTGCCTCTGATTGCTAATGATATTCTGAATTGTGCTTGTGCAGGGATAGGAGTTTTGAAGTCGCTGCCATGTGAAGAGCTGGAGAATAAATTACATAGTCTAAAACAACACATTTAATGATTTCTTCTTCAAAACAGGGTTTTGAAGAAGAATCAACCTCACACTGACATGAGACGAAGTCTAACATGCTCAATAAGCTGCATTTTTAGTAGCTCTTGAATTTGATTCTTAATTTCTTGCTCATCAGCTGGTGTTCAGGGAATCATCTTACCTTTTACTCCATTGTCATGTAAGGTGACAATCTCTTGCATCGGACTCTCTGTTTCCCACAATTTTTGTGGATTGTTCGAGCAATTCTTTAGAAGTCTTTGATGAATATCATGTTGTTCTATAGACCAGTTGGGATCAATACATGCCAATTGTTTTGGTTTATTTTCTGCTCTGACCTCATAAAATTGTAGGACTTCTTGCCAATCGTCTGAATCTTTTAATGGCCTCCTGGTTCCTACTCTTTTTTGACTATTCTCATGCCTAGCTTCTGAATTTGCCAAAAACAATCTAGGTACAGAGATAGCTTTCTTTTTTAAATTAATAATCAGCTTATCCTGGCTGATTGTAACAGGTAGCACATAGTTTAGAAACGACATTCCCAACATTAAGCTTGTGGAGGGATCATAATGCTAAATTGCTGAAATTTTGATAATACTCCCCCCAACTTTTAAAGAAACATTGTCTACATAATGTGTGAGGCTCATAGATCCACCAATGGTTTCTGAAATCAGTATATTTTTTAATGGTTTCCACAGAGGTTTGAACAAAGATGGTCTTGCCAAGTTATTTGATCCTCCAGTATCAACAAATGCGTCTACTGAAATCCACTCATTTTTAACTTGCACTTGAACTGGAATATAAATAAGACTATTGGTTTTGACAATCTTTTTCAATAATATATTTTCTCTTTTGACCTCCGGTTGTGGCAAACTGGTTGAAGTTGTTGTTCTGTTTTCATATGGACAGAAAGAATTCAGATGAGGCAAAGGTGATGCAGAGAACTTACCTTTGTCCTTTGTAGTTGATATTGTACTTACTGATTCATCATCTGAATTGTCTTCTGTTTCACTTGTCAATTCAGTGTCTAAACAACTCTCCTCATCACTGTAATGTTGTTCAATTGAAAAATCACTCTCTGTACAGGATGGACATAAATTCATTTTTTGTACATTTTCATAATTAAAATAATACTATCTGTAGGAAAACAGATCGACCCAAAACAGGGCGATGTTTAAACTGACATTACAAAAATTAACAGAAAAGCGTTTCATCCATTCTACAAATAGAACAACGTTACGTTTTCTCTGGCCAATGAAGACAGAATCTAGAACATAGACCCTTTGATTTTGCAACTGTAGTCAAAAATAGATCATTGGTTCCTATTTTTCTACTAAGACAAGTGTCTTTGTTTAAATATAGGCGTATTAGTCTATGACTGTTCGCTCTCCCGTCGAATAAAGTCTGGAAATAGGAATCGAATCCTATTCTGCTGGTCTGGCTCTATTTGAATAGCGCTCGTGGCCATATACCACACCCTTTAAGCAGATCCTTGAAGCGCATTTTGATAGGAGAAAATCACTACAAGTCAATGCCCAGCTGCAGGAGGTATAAATTATTTGTGGTCGTTTTTATTAAGAGGCCTGGCTTTTGCGCACAGCTTCTGCATGGCATTTTGAATGTGATCTGAGATCTGTATGAAAAATCATTTCTGCGAGATTTCATCTAATCCTTTACACAATCCTATTGACCGTCCAGAGCTGTCAAGATGGCCCTTGTTCCCCTTATCGCATTCATCCCCGGATGTTCTAAGAACTCTCGACACAGACTCATCTCTTTGCTGAAGTGTGGAAATATCAAAATCCATAGGTTCGCTGACAATAATATTTACTTGTTCGAACCCACTGTTTACAATGGGAAGAACAATTGGTGTAACAGAAGCACACACAATAAGGCTTGCAGTTTTCTTTATATTTTCTTCCTCTGGATTTTGTGTGACTCTTTCACGAAGTTCTTTAATAATAGGATGCCTTGAATTAATCTCGAGTACCTTTGTTACACTGAAATTTGTCACCATGACTATCTGCAGTTAATATGGCTCCATCAATAGTCATATTATCCTCCTTGTCAAGCCTCATACCTCTGCTCTCCATGTCAAACTTCAAAAAAGAGAGAAAGTCATTAAAAATCATGTTTATCTCTGGGTATGCAGGTTCTCTCTATCTTGCCTGCGTGTACACAACCCAAGCTCATTGTACCTGTGTACTTGTATGCTCTGTAAGTCAAGGGATGGGTGCGTACTCCTGTAAAGGTCAAAAGGTGCGAGTTTCATCTTAAAATGTTACTTGTGGTCACTTCTAGAGCTTTCTAGAAGAGTGTTTGACGTGTATTGAGCGCCTCCAGATGGTTCATGCATCCCTATGATAGAGGAACTTATCCCATCAAGAGAGGAGCTACCCCATCCAAAAGAGGGAGTATCCCATTGATGTTGGACTTGAATAACTTCCTCTAGAACACTATAAATACAGGCATTGGGCCAGAGTGAACATTCCAAAGGGTAGATGCTGCTGGAATTAGGACTTCCTTGTAGAAGCTTGTGAGGAGAGATTACCATCCTTTCTTGTTTCATTTGGAAGTGGGTGAGCTTATCAAAGTAAAGGAAAACTCTTGCTGGACCCTGGGAAGAACTTGCACAACACCAAGGCTCAGGTTGTAATGGTTTCGTTTGTTTCCTATTATTACAAATAAGTCCATTCTTCTCAATGATTTGTTATTAATGAATTGTTTCATATACTCCTTGGTCTATATGTTGAATATGTTTTATTTCATGAGATATTCAGGTGCTATGTAATCGTTTGATTGTTAGTGAATGCAGGCTTAAAGTGAAGGAGGAGCTCATCTGGATCAACAAGGCTAGACTGCTACAACAGCGTTGGACTAAGGTAAGATCGAAAACACTTGATCTCTCATAGTAAATGCATGTTTAGAGAAGGATTGCTCTTAATTGTCTTGTTTGTCACTAGAAATTCTTAGGCTTCTAGGGAGGTTGGTTTTGTCCGCAAGATTAACTCTTTCCGCATGACATGAATTTTGTCCTTTACGCTCTTCTCCTCCTGCCCTCTATTGTTCGGCCAATTTCACAGCGTCGCGCACTACCTGGGACTTAGCCTCTGCTTCCTCCTTTCTGTGCTTTTCCACTAACTGCGCCATTCAGAGCTTTGTCTCTTCCTTCTTGCGCTACATGGAAAACTTATATGTTTCCACCATAGAGATTGCTAGAGTGCACCATTCTGGCAGCCAAGACTCAAGGAATATGAAAATTACATCATTAGTCGCCAGGTATGGTAGGTTATACCATGTCTTCGCGGGGTCCTTTTGTGCCCTGATAAAAACATGGTGGAAATCCGCTTTGAACTCTGCAAAGCTCTTCAAATTGGCATATACTGTGGGTGACAACTGTGACTTCTGATTGATCTTCATCCTGATGCTCATCTCCATTAAGACCCAAAATATCTTGCTTTCTTTTATCCGTTGTGCATCCTTGTTTGCCCATAGCGAAGCGTAATTTGCTTCCTCTGGAAGGTCTGGCGAGACCAAAGGGAATTGGTTGTCTTCAAGAAGCTCCCATGCCACCGGTACAATCGACAACAAAAACCATGCATAGTGAAACATTTTTCCCTGCTCCTGCGCCTCACAACAGTTCGTAAGGAACTCGCCTCATAGATAATTTCCCTAATTGAACTGAACTCCTTTAGTGCATTGGGCCGCTAGTGCAATCACAGGAGCGGGAACCTCATCCGTGCAGCACTTCTACATCACTTTCTCTGCTAGTATTTGTGTCGCAACCTTGATTGCGGGATTGTTAATGCCAGAGATGGCATATCCTCACTTCTTCTTCTCCAACTTGAACTTCATCTTCATCGCTTCCGCGACAGCCAACTCTTTAGTTAATTTAGTGTCCTAAATTTCTTGCATAAGTTATCAACTGAAGTAAGTTGATAAAATGTGGTGCACTATATGTGCTTAGTTAACCTTTTTCTTACTTCGTTGTTTTGTATTTTCTGTTTTTTTTTTTTTGGGTTTCTGTTCTTTGATGTCTAAGAATGTACAACCTGAAACTATGAGAGAATTTAAGTGAATCTAATGAATTTTAAAGGAAAGGAAATGTTCCTAAGTTAATCTAATTTCCTAAAAATGGACCAAGAACTATTGGCTAGTTAGAACTTAATAAAAAAATAGAGCATCTATCTTATCTTATCATTAGTCCTAATCCATAGATCTAATTCTTAAAACCATGTATGAAATTGATGCAGAAGGTAACTCAGTAATTGCATTCATTAAACATTCAACCATTCAATTTTGGAATATGATTAAATCATTCTCCTTGAAATGATTATTGGGAATATTAGTGATGCAACTAAGTGAGGATCTGAAAGCAAAAAGGTAAAATCATGTAAAACTAACTGTAAGGAACTGATGTATTTTTTAATTTCTTCAACATTCAAATGTGAAGCATTACCCTCTTGAAGTGTTGTGTAAGAAATAAATTATACCTTAGTTCCTAAGTTCTTAGGAAAATAACAATGGACTGTGTAAATTCAATCACTAGATGAATTAGACATTTAGCCATTTAATTTAGGATCATCATCATCTTGAAATCGCTTTTGAAAACATCCACTAACATAGTTAATTGAGAATTCTGTTCTAAGAAAATGAATGACAAAACAATAAGAAAACTAAGCAATTGTGTATTGTTATTACTTCAATCTTAATACAGTTTGGAAACAGAGTCGTTTTTCTCCACGAAATATCTTAGAAGAACAAGGTTGCACAATTGTGATTTATCATTATGCTACTGATTAAAAACTGAAATGAAATATCATCCTAATTTAGAAAGCATATTTGATGAAAACAGAGTAATGGAAATTGAACTAAAAACAACAAATGAAAAACCTCGTTTGAATTAGGAAATTTAGAAAATATAAGGGTTCAAATTAAACTAATTCCAACCCCGCTCTGCGCCCGCTCTGCGCCTGCAGCGCAACCCTAGCCACCCGCGCCTGTGATCTCTGCCTCCCTCATGGCGCCAGGAGGTGGCCCCGAGGCCCCTCCTCCCCTCCCTCCGGACGTAGCGGCCTTCAAGGCCCTTGTTACTGCCTCAGGCAAATGCCCAATGTCAGGTCCGCAGCAGAAATTCGTTAAGAAACTGGACTGCATCCCTAAGGTCGCCCTCCCTAAAGAGGAAATTTGCAGGACAGCCCTGAATCTTGCAGAGAATGGTTTGATTGGACAGTTCACCGGGTTGTGGCCGTCCCCGAGAGCTGTCGAAGAATGGGTTAAAAGGAACTGGCTCCCTCTGGTCAGCAAAGGAATCAAGATCTATTTTGTGGGCAAAGGGTTTTTTGTTTTCCTGTTCGACAAACCAGAAGACAGAGTCCTGATCTTCAGAAATGGGCCATATTTCATGGGGCCTCAAGGACTCTACCTGAACAAATGGTCAACTGATTTCGATCCAGTGCAAGATGTGCCTAGGGCGGTCCCGGTCTGGGTGCGTCTTCCGCATCTACCCCTGCATTGTTGGAATCCAGGCTCATTACAATCTATTGGAAATGCCCTGGGAAAATACATAGACCAGGCCCCAAGGAAGGATCAGTATTCCTGTGCCCGGATCTGTGTGGAGGTCGACCTGGAGATTGGATTACCTGAAGCGATCCAGTTAACGGTGGCAAACTGGTCTCATATTCAAGAGCTTGATTATGAGCAGCTGCCCTTTAAGTGCCGGTTCTGCCACGAGTATGGGCATTTCGCCAGATACTGCAAAAAAAGAAGCGAGGAGACAGTAGAAAAGGAAAAAGAAGACCAATGGAAACAGGCAAAGAAGACATCAGCAAACAGGCAAAGTAATAAAAGCAAGGCCAAAGGGTCCGAGGGCAAAATAGACAACGGAAGCATAGGTAACCATAATGCCGGAAGCAGTGATCCAAAGGCCAACGAGGGAGACAAAAATCCCTTTGAAACCCTCGCGCCTCCCCCGGACCCCCCGGAAGCAGAGGAAGAAGAACCTCCACAGCCTGCCACTATGGAAGCCCCAGATCCAGGCAATACTCAAAGTACCCACACAAGCAAAATATCTTCTCCTTCATACGCAGAGATAATAAAAAAAAAGAAGACCCCAATAGAGAATATTGGGTCATCAGACGACGAATCACATGAAAAGTCAGCAAAAAGGGTCGGACGAAGAACTAACAAAGAAACCAGAGAAGAGGAGTCAGAAAAACAAAAAACTCTTGGCAGCCAAGCAACAATCGAAATGACCCTAGGGAGAACTGTTAGGCCAAGGACCTCCAAAGGAGGAGGGCCTACCCCCTCAAGCGGTAAATGATGCAGATGATCTCTTGGAACTGTAGGGGTCTGGGAAATCCTAATAAGGCAGAAGCAATCAAAGACTTATTGAAGATAGAGACCGCGGACATCCTCATGCTCCAAGAGACCAAAGTAGAAGGGGAAGCTCTTCTAAACACCAGTATCAACAAATGGAAATTTGACTCAGGCAAGGCTGTCAGCGCAAGGGGCACAGCTGGAGGCCTAGGTACTTTATGGACAAAAAGCTATTCCTTAGAACGTTTTGCAACAACTCAACACTGGATTTTTACTGAGTTGCGCCACATTGTAAGTAATATCTCCCTCGCCCTGTTTAATTTATATGTACCAGTTCATTATGAAGAGAAGAAAGAATGCTGGAGGTCGCTTTCAGAATTTCTAGAGCAAATCAATCCTTCAAACCTGGTTATAGGGGGGGACCTGAACATAATCTTAGACCCCAAGGAAAAGAAAGGAGGGATTCAGTCCAAAGACCCTTTCAGCAGAACAGTGGGTAGTTTGATCCAGCGCTGGGACCTGGTGGACCTCAAACCAGTGAAAGGAAAATTCACCTGGACAAATAATAGAACTGGAGATAACCACATAGCAGCTAGACTAGACAGGTTTCTCATCAACAGCTGTCTAATGATGGACAACAGAATCGTTTTCTCAAAAATCCTACCTAAACTCACCTCGGATCACAAACCAATTCTCATATGTTTTAAGAAGGAAGAAGACCTAGGCCCCCTCCCATTCTGATTCAGCCCCCTCTGGGCAGGTAAGGATGGGTTCTTGGATGCTGTTCAAGCGGCTTGGAGGACGGACGTCAATGGTTCCCCAAGTTATGTGTGGGAACAGAAATTGAAGAACGTTAAAACAACACTTAAAATATGGATTAAGAAATCCATGCAATCCCCCAACAGGCAGCGGAAGGAGGCGGTCTCTCACCTGGAAGATATTCAACTTGAAATGGAGGATACGTTTCCTTCGGTCTCAGAGCTTGCTCAGGAAAAATCGGCTCAAAAAAACGTGTACTGCTCCTTCAGGAAGGAAGAGGAGTATTGGTGTTTAAAATCCCGAAGTTTGTGGCTTAAATCCGGGGATAGGAACACTTCATACTTTCACAAACAATGCCGGGTCCGCCTTTCGCGCAACCACATAGCTGAAATCACCAGCCCCAGCGGTCAGGTTATCAAAGACTTCGCTCAAATTCAAGAGGCAGCGACAAATCATTTCAAGAACCTTCTAAGTGCAGAGAGAAATGGTGAGGAGGCAGACGAAACTGATCTTCTATCAGTCATCCCCAGTCTTGTTAATGAGGAAGACAACATCTTATTGACAAGTCCAGCAACAGAGGAAGAGATCACCAACATCGTTTGGTCGATGGATCCATATAAAGCCCCAGGCCCCGACAGGTTCTCAATTCATTTCTACAGGATCTGTTGGGAAGTCATCAAGTTCGACCTCTTCAGAATGATAAGAGGAGTCTTGAAAAAGGCAAGAATGGGAGGAGGCACAAAATCTACATTTCTAGCTCTAATCCCTAAGGAAACTAACCCAAGATCGTTTGACAGATATAGGCCGATCTCCCTGTGCAATTCTTCTTATAAGATCGTGGCCAAACTGCTGGCTAATAGGATCAAGCCTCTCCTTCAAAAGCTCATCTCCCCAGCTCAAGGAGGTTTTGTGAAAGGCAGACAACTCCTCGACAATGTCATTCAAATTCAAGAGGCCCTCCACTCCAGCTATGCTCGGAAAGAACAAGGTATGATAATTAAATTAGACATGAGTAATGCTTTTGATCGTGTTAACCGATCCTTTTTGTACAGGGTCCTAGAAGCCTTCGGGTTTTGTCAAGATTTTATTAATATCATCAAAGCCTGCATCGACAATGTCTGGATTGCCCCATTGGTGAATGGGAGACCAACAGAATTTTTCTCTGCCTCCAGGGGCCTGAGGCAAGGCTGTCCCCTCTCTCCCTTTCTATTCATTCTGATGGCGGACTCATTAAGCAAAAAATTATCCCAGGAGCAGCAACGCGGTTCCATCCCCGGGATCAGAATAGTGCAAGATATTCCTTCAGTGAATCATGCTTTATTTGCTGATGACGCTCTCTTGCTTGGAGGCACCTCCCTGAGAATGGCTATAGCCTTCAAGTCTACCCTCCGCTCTTTTTGCAGTGCCACAGGTGCCCTTATCAGCGAAAGGAAGAGCGCAGTCTATGCTTGGAACACTGATCAGCACACCGTTGATAGGATAGCCAGCGAACTGGGCTTCATAGGCTATGCAGAATGGGACAAAATTAAATACCTGGGTCTTCCACTGACGATGGGATCCAATCGGAACAATCTGTGGGAGGAGGTAATCACCAAGTTTAATAAGAAGATAGTTGCATGGGGCGGAGTCTGGCTCTCCGCTGGAGGAAAGATCACCCTCATCAGGTCGGTTCTTTTTGCGCTGCCCACTTTTCAAGCTTCTCTGCTGTTGGCTCCAAGACAAATAGCAGATCAAATCTCCAGCCTTATTCGGAACTTCCTGTGGAGCGGAGGTAAGGGAAATAGTAACAGATTCCACCTTGTCAATTGGGATTTGGTGAAGCGCCCAATCAAAGAGGGCGGCCTGCAAATTAGAGACCCTCTTCAAGCTAATTTAGCGATGGGATGTAAGATTCTGTGGCAAATTACCTCCGAGCCTAAGCACCCAAATAGCCAGATCTTCATTCACAAATATCTAAGGAACAGATCGATCTCCTCCTTCATTCCATCCTCTTCTCATAAAGGAACTTTGGCGTGGAGGCTATGCTGCAGAGGGCTCGAGTTCTTCAAAACGCACCTGTACAAAGTTCCTGGCAATGGCAAATCGATTCGGTTGTGGAAAGACCGTATCACGGGCCATCCCCCTCTCTATGAGAATAATGAAATAGCAGGAATTCGAGCTTGGCTAAGAACAAGAGGGATCAGAAAATTAGAGGATCTGGTAGAATGGGACGAAGACGGTAGCTGGAAGTGTTGGAACCTGCCCAACATTCCTGAGCATTTAATCGATCAATCAATTGTATTCATAGCTGAGATCGCAGATTCCGCCCCTGTCCATAAGAATGAGGAAGACTCTTGGGGCTGGGGGAAAACAGGGGTATACTCAGCTAATCAAGGGTATATACAAATGCAAAGTAAAAAAGACCCAGTGCATCCGGAAGGAGTGTGGAAGTTGATATGGGAGTGCTTCAGTATCCCGAAGATTAACTTCTTCTTTTGGACCCTGTTCCAAAACAAAATTCTCACTGGCGAGAACCTTTGCAAACGAAACATCGTCGGCCCTCATCGTTGTGTGTTTTGTAAAAAAGCTCTGGAAACCTCTGCTCACATATTTCTTGAATGTGAATTTGCCCAGAAAACTTGGTCTAGTTTCTTAGCTAGCCTGGAAGTTAGACCTCCAACGAACAACTCAATCTCAGAAATGTTCTTGTCCTGGAAAGCCAGATATCCCCATCGCATTGCTGCCAAGTCACTCTGGTCCAAGGTGTGGGTTGCTGTCCCGAAGTATGTATGCTGGAAAGTGTGGCTCACCCGGAATGAAGCTATCTTTAACCAAACAGAAATAACAGCTGAAAAGGTTGCAGAAAAAGCCAAGAACCTTCTAATCGAGACATTGAGACAGACCAGTATAAGAGATGGCACCTTAAGAGATGAAGAAAAAGCATGGCTGGGCGACTTCTCCCCCATAATGAATTCTCCATCAGCCTCTCGCCCTCCCTTCAAGGAAAACTGGCAGATTCGAGACAGTGCAGAAGGCTTCCAGAAGTGGTGGAAAACTCAGGGCAAATGCACTATATTTTTTGATGGAGCCTCAAAAGGCAATCCAGGCAGGTCAGGAGCGGGAGGTATCATTTACTATCCGAACGGAAACAAAGAGTGTTTCAGTTGGGGTCTTGGAATAAAAACTAACAATCAGGCAGAAGTCCTAAGCCTATTGAAAGCCTGTCAACTAGCCAGGGGAAAAGATCCTATGGAGATAGCAGTGTTTGGAGATTCTGAATTACTGATCAAAGCCTTAAAGAAAAACAAAAGGCTCAATGACCCTATTCTGAACAAACAGATTCTAAGAGTGACCAGACTCTTGAAGGAATTCCCTTCAGTCCAAATCTTCCATATTCTAAGAGAACTGAACTCAGAAGCCGACTCTCTGGCAAACATCGGATGCAATCATGAAAAAGGTATGTTAAGTATAAATTCAGGTGAGGCGATTATGGCAGTCATCCCCTAATCAGTGTTGTGCGCTAGGAGATTTTCTGGCCGCCTGAAAGGATCGAGCATGGTCTACCAGTTAGAGAAATGAGCAGGGTTCTAGCCCTTTGATCCTTCTTCATTTTTGTAAGAGTCCTTGATCCAGGGGAGTAGTTGTTAAACCTTCAGGCACTGAATTCGAATACACAAAGCATAAGAACCAGTTCTCAGGCGAATTTGGATGGAATTCTTGGGGGAGCAGACTTTGTTTTCGCCTTCCAAGAAGTGTCAAGCTTGATCCGTGCGCTACCTCAACCAGCTCTTCATCCTGATCATAGAAAGCGGCAGTCTCCTTCCGGTTGTAGTGCGAATTCCCAAGTCTGAGTTGCAAACTGTCTCCTTCTTGCAAAGAACAGGGGTGTCATATTACTTCACAGGCCCAGGATAAAGTAACGAGGAGAGTTGTATGTCTAATCTAGAAGGGATGGTAGTTGTTTTATAATCCTCTTTCAGACAATGTTCTGCAGCAGAAATCGCTGAGAACAGAACAAGAATTGTAATTTTGCTATTGACTTCGGTCATCCTTTAATAAACATACCCGTCTTGGTTAAAAAAAAAAATAATTAAAAAATTTAAAAATTAAATTCATAAATATATATATTTTTAATATATCTACCTCAATCTCTCCAATTGCCAAGTGAAGCATTTGACCCTTACAAAATTAGTTATTCTTAGCCAAAAAATTTCATTTATTGAAGACACCATATAAATCCTAAACTAAAAGTGATCTCTACAACAAGAATGGTGTTATATTTTTCTTCATGCATCTCATTCACCAAGCATTTAAATTAAAATCCAATGTCAACTAAAAATGATCATGATAAGAGAAGGAAAGAGATAAATGATTTAAAAAGAATAGGCGTTAAGAATAAAATTAGAGAAATTAGAGAGTAAATTGTCAACATATACATATTTTCCAAGTAATCTAGTCCCATAGGCAATAATCTCTCTTCACTCTCCTCCCAACAAATGTTTAAGAAATAAAAAAAAAAACTTAAAAACCATTTGGGCATAAGATTGAAGGGTGTGTGATAAAAGTGATCTATTGTTAGATATAATGCCAAAATTTTACTATTGAATATAGATTTTAAAATTTGTTTCGTTTCACAAAGAATCACATTTTCCAAGAGAAGCATTTGACCTTTTTCAAAATTAGTTCTTCTTAGCAACAATTTTCCATGTCTTCAAAAGACTATATAAATTTCCCAAACTAAAAGTGATCCCTACTGTAATAAGGATGGTATTATATTTTTCTTCATATATCTCATTTACCGAACATTTCAATTATTTAAATCCAATGTCAAGTAAAATATACTGTGAGAAGATAATGGAATAGATTTAAGTGATTGAAAAAGAATATGTGTTAGGAATAAAATTATAATATTTGGAGAGTTTACTAAAGAAGCTAAAGAGAGTGGCTCAAAAATGAGAAGAAGATGAATATGTAGAAAAGTTTATGAAGAAGATATTGTATAATAATTTTCAAGGTTGTTGAACTAAAGACTAATAGAAATTCAGTTTAAATTCTTATATAGGAATTCTAAATACATATTCCAGAGGGAATTATTACTAACTTAATGATAATTGATTTGTCTTGAATTTATTATTTATGAATTTAATATTTATTAATCACATGAGCCTTCCATGGAACATTATAGTGATATTCAATAATATACTCCTTTTTGTGCAAGCATGAATATAGACTACACTTTGAATGTCTTTAAAAAACTTGTTCTCTTTAAAAAATTGTCATAACCTTCATGTGAGAATTGAAATAAGAAACTTGTGATGTTTTCAAAGGTATGGATCATCTTTTAGGATTCAAGGAACCATTAAATGTTATATTTGATTATGGATGTCATGAAAATTTAATGTTGTTATATATGTTTAGCAAAAAAATTATTTTCAACATGCACATTGGAAGGAGGGATACTCTTGCTCCTTCTATATCTTGACACAATTTCTCTCCGTTAACTCCTATATCCACCATCAATCAGACTAATGTTTGTAGGTTTTGGAGCACCTATGTGACAACCAATTTCGCTAATTTCTCTTGTAAATAAATTTCCATGAGTTGTAATTGATGTAAATAATATATGGAAATTACATTACAATGGATTTCTTTGGTTATTCACATCCTTTGTTTTTGTGGGTTATCCTAAACCATTACAATTTGAAGGTGGTTCATAACTTGCATGAATTCAATTGGTTTTAAAAAATTACAATAAGCCATGGTTTCAAGTGATTTTCAATAATTTGCATGGTTTCAAGTGGTTTTCTTTAGTTGTTGTTACATCTCAATATTTAACTACATGGTATTACTTTAAATGCTTATTTTATATTAGTTTTATTGTTTCATTCTCCATTTGTTTCATGTTTTCAATCATATTTCTTAATGTATACAATATGGAGCAAGTAATATGAGAATTGATACAACTTGAATTACCTGTATTTGCATGAATTCTTGAATGTACGATCTTCTTGTTCTGTCAACGTTTGCAATCTTTTTCTCATCCTTTCTCTAGATTTTTCTTGCATTTACTCTGCCATAGGTGATTTCTTTTCTTTTCCAGATCCAAATCTCCAATTTCCTATGTTTGCTGTGAATTTTATGTAATTTTCATGCTTTGATATTTCCCTTCGAATGAATATTTGTTGTTACTTTTTCATGCATTCAATTTTAGACTCTTTTCTTTTTTGGGTTGATAGCAGACACTCAATTGAGCTTCTAATATGTAGAAATGGAAATAATAAAAGTTGGTAACAATTGGTGGTCTATTAACTTTTTAACGGCTCGATCAAGCTATAAGCTCAATAGAGCTGCTAGTTAACCACCTTCAAGGCTCGGTCGAGGGTTTATTTAACGCTCATTCGTGCTATTTGAATTTTGAATTCAAGTCCTTGATTGAGTGTTCTAACCGCTCGATTGAGTTGTTGAGGTCCTAAAAATCATAGTTTTAGCACCCCTTCTACATATTTCTCTACAATCCCATTTTATACCTTAGCGGATTTATAGCAAAAAATTGTCCCTAAGTGGCAGAGTTGATCATGTTGGATTTGTGAAATGATCTTCTATCCAATGACATATGAGTTTGACACTTTCAAATTCATATGGTATTTTTCATCTAATTTCTTTTAAACATAATGCTTGAAATTGTTTTGGACAATTTCAAAGGGGTTGAATAAAATGTCAATAACATAAAATACACGCAACATTTTTTTTCAAAAAATGCCACTATCTTTATTTATGCGTCCTCTTCAAAAGGGTACTCTTGGTTTTTCAATTTATTTAAAGAGTTGAAAAAAATCTTACGCGAACATGTGTCTACAAAATGCAATTGAAATATTATTTTGCCAACTTCGAAAAATAATAAAAAATATAATTTCGCATAAAATAATAAATTTTTAACAAAAAAAACTTAGTTATCTTTGTGTAGATCATGTTCATATATATATATATATATATATATATATATATATATATACTATATATATATATATATATATAATATATATATATATATATATATATTTTTAAAATTATATAATTTTAGACTAACTTATGCTATGTGAATGCACACATACTTATTAAGATGTGCAGATTTGCAAAGAAAAGTATTGCATTTAATGGAAAATTGAGAGATTATACGACATTAAAAATATCTGCAAAAAATATAAATAGAACAACAACATAATTATCCACATATTGCCTTTTTAATCTGAAGCAAAATTCACAATTCCTATATGAATTTTGAGGGTTTCAATTTAATAAACTTAGGAAAATTTTGAAATTTCATCGTCACATTTGACCCAAAAGTGTAACCCATCTTTATTCATTCACCCAATACTTTTTCTTTTATTTAATTGAAATATTTACTATTTTTTAAATATTTTCATATTATTACCTCGGATATCTATATTTTCAAAAATAAAGTAGGGAGAAAAATCATAATGGATTTGTGTGGGAATTCAACATCTTTGTTATCTTTATCAAATCCCATAGTCTCTTCTTTCTTTAGATACATTTGTTTCAATTTCTCTATCCTTATTTTGGTATTTCGTTTATTTCTAGTTTCATTTGTTTATTCTCATTTATATTTTGAAATTTGTTTGTTGATAAGAAACTCAAGAATTAAATAAACTGTCACTTAAAACTAATCAAAATCAAGGTGAATGTTGATCTCTATTAGTGGTTTTCTTCTTGGTGTCAACCTCCACGCTTAATTTTTGTAAATCCAATAAATTGAATTAATATATACAAATTAAATTAGATTTTAATTATAAACTATTTTAATACCAAAATTAATTTAAATGAAAAGGTTATTAACAAAATTATTAATATGCAAGAATCATTTAATTAATTAAAGATATTAAATTAATTAATTAATACATTAAAAATCTAATTTAAATAAAAAATAAAATAATTATATTAAATAATAAAAAACAAAAGGTTACGTGAGTGTGTTATGAGTGAAAGAAGAGTTATGTCATGATGTAAGCCCAGATGCCCATCAATAATGGAGCCCGAGAAGAATTAAACTAGAGGAGTGGAGTGAGGTGAGGCAGTAATAAGGATGGAGGAAGGAAGTTTAGGGTGGAGTCCCGAGGGAATTGAAGTGGGCTACCAATAAATCCCATGCCATCGGGCCATAAATGAACGGCGGCCGTATATGCCCACCGTTCGATTTTGCTTAGGCCGAAATTGAATGGTGGGCATATACAGCCACCGTTCATTTATGGCCCGATGGCATGGGATTTATTGGTAGCCATTGAAGTGGGTTCAGGGTGGAATCTCATAAAGAAAAATCCCGTACACAAAATAAAACGGGTCTGGGAAAGTGGAGGTTTGGGGAGGCAAGCTAGGAATTTGATGTTTTACAGAATGTTTATTTGGGTTTTTAAATGTATTTGACATTAAAAAATATTTGGAAAAGTTGAAAGTGATATGTTAAAAAAAAAATTAAAATGTAAATTTGATGTTTACAGATTTAATTTAACTGCCATAATTCATAGTAACTAATAACAACGGCTATAGTTTGGAAGGCCATTTATCAACCATAAAAATCATCAACAGTGGGAAGGCTATCTCGGCTGTAGAGAATCAAGATGCTAGTATGTTGCACCATCCGATGGGGATTAGACGTAATCTTCCACATTTATTGCATATCTTTGCCAGCGATGTGGACCATCAAACATGATCCCCCTCCCATATCTTCAAGGGGTCTCAAACCGTTTACTCCACCATCAACCATTTACGCACCTTGGGACAACAAAATTTGAAACCCGCTGAATCTCTTCGATCGAGCGGAGAGGAAACCCATATGCGATTATTGCGTAAATAAAATTCCATTTACTGAGTTAATACTCAATCCTTCTTTTTGGAATGAATGATTATATGGTGTGGTGATCGACAAAGTGAAAAAAACTGTTTTGTATGGTGAGGAATAGATAAAATTGTAGTCACTCAAAATATATTCTATTAATTGTTGAATGAGGAAATTACACACATATTTATACAATCAATAGTCTCAAGATAGGAATGCTATCTTAGATGTACAGTAGTGTGGTTGAGAGATTCTTTCAACCACACACTAAACTAGGAGAAACTATATTCTAGCTTATTCCTATTATGTAGGAACAAACTCCTCAATTAGGAAATTACAACCATAGACAAGTAGGAATTTAATTATTTCCAACTCCCCCGCTTAATGACTACTTGTCATGATAGTCAAATCCACCATCATCACATGAATTGCATGTACAAAACCTCCAAAAACACAGTTTTCCGTTTTCACAGATCCACAATCTGCAAATTTGGCGTTTCCACTACAGCCGAAGAATTGATCTGATAAAAATTGATCCGATCCGCCTCCCCCGGATAGATCTGCAACTTCTCCGATCCTGCACCCCTTGCAGACCGTCCAACGAAGTTGAGGCTTCCCGCAGATCCCCTCGAAGGTGAATTGGCGCGATCTTGAATGATAAACCCACGTCCATTGGGGCGATTAATGGCCTAACAGTCGCGCTAGTTGGCCTTTCTAGCGCTGCTGTCAGCGCGAAAAGCGCGCCAATCCCCTTCTAATCAGAAAAAATCATCTGAGTCCGAGCCAGGTGTTACTGCAGTCCACCTGCTCCTACGAGCACAAAGCTCCTGTGTACACACAACCACAAAGGCACCTCAAGCCACATAGGCGATTCAGCCACAAAGGCAATCTGCCACCACTGGATAAGTCCGATTCACCACCACCGGGCAAATCCGCCAACTTCAATATGCCACCACCGGGCAAGTCCGATTTACCACCACCGGGCAAATCCGCCAACTTCAATATGCCACCACCGGGCAAATCCTGTAGCTACTAGGACTCTATAGATGGTTTCTGGTTCACCACCAATTGTCACATTACAGTGACAAAAGATGGTTTCAGGCTGACCACAAACCATTACAAAGTGGTTTTGAGATCACCACAAACTTTCAAATGCCTTTACAAGGCTTACATTCAACATTTGGAGTTTCTGGTACATACAATGACTATTACAATAATATGCTAGGGAGTCTATTCCACAAACCACACTAAAACAAAAAATCTACTTTGTTGTCCACCATAACTGTTGTTGCTTCTCCTTTATCCCAAGTTCACATCTTGGGCATCTTTGTCAAATAACTTCTTGGAATTCCATGCTTAACCTATCATTCGTTAGAATCGCGAATTCTAACAAAATAACTTTACCTACATTGAGTTAGCTAGGCTCAATAAGACTCAATAACTTTAAACATGATTCCAAGAAACTAAATAAAGCATAAATTTTTCAAGAAAAAAAATGCCAAGTTTGTGCCTAGCTTCCATCGCCATCACCATAAAGGTAACTGCCATCACTACCATGCCTTTGACATAGCCAAGTATCTTCCTTCACCATCTACTTAGGAGTGGACGGATTTATAAGCAGTCCCAAAGCTCCCCTACCCCAACATCTCGGCAGACGCCCTCAGCAGATCCTCCAACTCAAACTGCTTCTTCCTATCAAAGAACACAAGTTTACTCCTCTCCATCTCTGGCGTCTGCGCGCCATCGGAGAAATCCATCTTCTCAGAACTGCTTCCACCGTTTTTCTGATTCTCGCAACAGGGTCTCCTGCAACAAATTTAATTAAATCGAAACCCCATTCCAAAAATTTTAGCAAAGTTTCAAATTTCTTCCACGCAGGGTCGAAGTCCAACAAATTCTCAACTGTGCAGACAAAGTTGCCAACTGTGTCGGGCCAGCCAAAACTCGGATCTCAAAAGTAAAAAGAAAGATGTTCAGCACTTTGAACATCAGCATATGAATCTGCTGAAAGTTTGCATAGCGCATCAAAATATTGGTTAAATAATACAATAAATTCCCCTCTTGCAACCTTTGCAATGTTATAGAGGGCTTCACCGGCATTATAATGGACCCTGCTATCTTGATCCAAAAAAAAGTTGAGAACAGGTGGAACAATTTTCTCTAGATGCTGAGCAGCTTCTGCTGCCGAACCAACAGTTGTCACAGCCAGAAAATCGATTATTCCCGATATCTTTTCACGGTCACCAACAACAGTCAATGTTCTGACAACTCCTTCAACCTCCAAGGCCGCGTTCTTTTTTTTTTTGCGCTTCTCATAGAACTTATCCACCGTATTTCACAGCATGGACGCAGGAAGAATATGGGAATTCAAGTAAGCTTCACTGCACCCTAGAGCCGATGGTCCAAGAAGAATCCCACCAATAATTTCTGCTGTGACGCGAGGCTGCCTCAAGGGCTTCAACAGAAAAGCCAGCGTTCTTGTGACGAGAAGCACAAGACAAATCTGGATTATAGGCAACGGGAATGAAAATTCTGTGGGATTATCTCCTTGCCATACTCCATTGGACGACGTCTTCATCAATTTAACACATGTTGAATTGCTCTGGGCAGTGGCGTTCGCCACAGAGGTAGCTCTCATAACAACACCCTCCATTACTGTCTTCCCACAATCCAATGCAACTCGTTCCAGCAACTTAACGCAGCAGCGAGTATTCAAGCCGTTGCTGCTCAGGTAGGCAGCGTTCCTCAGATGCACAAACCTAAAACAAAATAAACTGCAAACAAATTCTTTATCTACTATTTCCCTTAGCTCAGGAGGGCCAAGCCCAGGAGGGGCCAGGCCCTCACAGGCTCTGATATCAAGATAAAATTGCAGTCACTCAAAATATATTCTATTAATTATTGAATGAGGAAATTACACACATATTTATACAATCAATAGTCTCAAGATAGGAATGCTATCTTAGACATACAGTAGTGTGGTTGAGAGATTCTCTCAACCACACACTAAACTAGGAGAAACTATATTCTAGCTTATTCCTATTATGTAGGAACAAACTCCTCAATTAGGAAATTACAACCATAGACAAGTAGGAATTAATTATTTCCAACTGGAACTACGTCCCTCTTCTTCGAGCCTAGGAGTTGTTAGAAATCAAGTAGAGTTCATAAGCAAGCAAGGAAAGTTCATATATATGATTAGGTATATATCCGCTTGCAAAGGAGAGACTTTACTTATAGCAAAGGGAGGAGCTTCTGCCTAAAGCCCAATCAAAGTGATCAATGCAAGCACTTTGAATCTTGAATATTTACCCTTCGTTGTTGATAAATGCCTTATCTTTATTCTTACCACCAACCTTGCTCTAATCTTGCCTTCCCTTCGCTATAATGGTCTAGGTCTTACGCATAACAAATGTAATGTTTTTCTCTTCCTTAAACTATACTCCAGTCGAACCTGTCAGACGATAAACATCCATTTATTTCTTGGGAGAATAGGGCTCTGACTTGTGTGAATCAGATCCTTTCTAGCGGGTCTGCATTCATGATCTTCTTACTTTACTGGATTCCAAAAGAACTTCTCATCACCCTTGTCATGTGTGCAAGGAATCTTGTCATTGTTCTTTCCCCAACCCTAGAATTTGCATCAGTTACATTTTATCAAACTTGCAACAAAATTGGGTTGAAGGAAATCAAAAAAACTCATCGAGGGAATCACCAACATCCTACAACTGCATAGGCTACTGCTCCAACATTACAGTGAATCGCCAACACCAAGGAAAGATGGTTTCACTCCCTCAAACACCATTTCAATTATGGTATGTATTTTAATTACAATTTTTTTTCGTGTAGAACTCTCTCTCTATTTTGTAAACTTGATTAGATGAGGTACATTTTCAAAACAAGTTTTAGCCACAGGTCATTACTATGTGAAATTATAAACATCGCAAAAAAGAACCATAGTTTAAAGCTCTTTTGTAGGATTCAATGCATGATTTGATTCGTATTCGCAACTCAAACTTGGCACGATTAGATCCATTTAATGACAACTACAAACTCTAACTACTTTTTATCATTGTGACAAGCTTCCGCTTCCTTACATGAGTGAAATTTCTAGCTTTGGATTCAATTGATATTTCAGAAGAGTTTGGTCATTAGGTAAAATATCTGTTGGAAATAGTTGTTAATGATTCAATCATGTACTGTTTTGGGTTTTAGGCTTGGAATATGAAATCAAAACTGGACTTATCCTTTACAACTTACATCCTTTATCCTTTAGTTTTGTTTTAAGATTTTTTTCTTGCATAGTTTACCATTGTATTGTATTGGCAAGTTGTGAGAATTTTGCAGATAACATTTGATTAAATCCTAGTTTTCAACATAGCTTCAATTTTTTGTATCTTGCAGAGTTTAATTCATGCAATGAAAGAAAATTATTGGCACTCTTGGACTGTAGTCACGTTCTATCGAGGTGATTGAGGAGTGCCTTAAGGATGGGATATCAGGTGAGTCTTCCTTCAATCATTGTTTTGGATTTCTCTATTTTTCTATGCTAGAGTTTTTTATTGTTTTGTAGCTTTTTTGAGTTTGGGTAGAATCACAACAGGTGTTAAGATGGATAGTTCATCTCCAAGGTGCTTATGGGACCTGGGAGGTGTTTGCTAAACAAGACCTATATAATGTTTGCATTTATTTATTTATTTTTTCCTCAATTAGATTTTTCTGAGGGAGAAAATGAATATCACCAAAAAAAACTCTTGAAAACCTCGAGATTGAAAAAAAAATTGACAGCCATAAATTTACTTAAAACATAAATTTACAGGCATTAAAAACAAACACTCGTCTTCAAATTTTCATTTGATAGGCAAAAATTATTTGAACTTCCAGGCCTGTGTGGTGGAAGGAGTAGGGCAGGAATTATAAGGCGGAGACAAGCATCACATGGGAGTGCGTTCCTCTCTCCAAAAAACTACAATTACTTTATAATAAAACACCATGAAACCTGCAACCACTTTATAATAAATTTCCGCATGCCTCGAATCCCATGTGTTTTTAAAATGGAATTAAAATGTTTTTCTAGGGATTTGGGATTTTCAAAAATTATATATATATATATATATATATATAAGAGTTTTTGAAACCATGGTTTTTGTAGCTTAGTTAAATTAGGTAATTAAATAATATTTAGTTAAGAATAAATAAAATAATTAAAATTAATTATTTACAAATTATTTTAAAATAAAATATAATTATCCTAATTAGTTAAAATTCATTAAAATCTAACAAAATACATATTGTACATTTTTATGCCCAAACAGTGAAAATTAACCGACCTTTGAAGAACTTTTATTTGCAAATCATAAGTCCAAACTTAGAATAATTAGAGTTGTTAAGAAGTTGGAAAGAAACCACACAGTGAAGCAATCAAAACACAAAACCAAAGAAAATGAAAATCTCGTAAAAATTTCACACACTTAACCAAAAGAAAGCATTAAAGGGTGATATGACCAGAATTTACATAGAAGGTCCCCATTATTATTATTAAGATAATAAAACATTAATGTGGGGGTTGTGGTTTTTCCATAATAATGGTGACATATGGGGAAGAACTAGTTATCTCTAGTTAAAAGGTAATGAGCTTAGTTTTACTAATGGTTAAAATGATGAATTCTATTAAGTCGTGAAACAATAAAACATTTCCCATGGGTCCAAAATTAATATATCAAACAATATAAGTTCTGAAAGGATAAGTATTTAACACTCATTGAGTCGAAAGCCACAAATCCATGTCTTTAGGGAATATCTAATTTTAAATTTACCTTATGTGAGTGACAAAAGAGGTATATATTAAGAGTTTCAAGGAAAGTATACATTCATTGATAAGTATGATCTCTTTTACCTGACATCACTTCACTACCAGTGAGTGTCCATAGATTTAATGAAGTTTTCTTGGTACCACAACTTGTGCTTCCCACACATGTGTGCTTTCATCCCTCCTATATATCACCCTTCTTTTAGCTTCAAAATAGAGAATTGTTTTTGGAAATTGGGTGAAGAGGGTGGCATGGTACAAGAGATTTTAAATGCAATGGATATAATACTCATAAAATTTTAATTCCCACAATTTTCCCTGCAACTATAATTTTAGAGGATTTTATGTGAAGTGGGGGACTGGGTAGGATTCATTGAGTTAGACTCAAGCCAATTCTTTCCTTGGAAAGATGAACTATATCATTTGGAAAAGATAAACGTTCCTCCATGGGAAGAAAAATTAAGGAAAGAGGAATTTAGAATTCATTAAAGATGCCCCTTTAAGGTAAATGAAGACCGATGAACTGACAAAGTAAAAAGTTCCCATTCATTTCGACCAATGTTGGTGAAGAGAAAGATTTCCCACTAAATGTTGGTAACATCACCAAAACTAAGTCGAAGTAAATGTGAAATCGACACTCTAAAAATTCAAACAAGAAGGAAGAAGATGAAAACCAAAAACAAAAAGTTGAATAAAAAGCTGAAATCGAAATAAAATCTCAACAAGACGATTTATGAAAAATGTCTCAACAAAAGAAAAAATATAAGGAAAAAATGCAAGTTTTTCTTAAGTTGAGATCTTGTTAAGTTGTCTTGTAAAGTTTTAATTAATTACACTTTTATTCAAACAAAAATTCTAACTCTAGATAGTAGTTATGAAAGAAGGTGAAGTCAAATAAGAAGTTTCTCCCCCTAAACATTTTCTTGTTTCAAACCTAAGTATGCATGGCAACATTATAATGATTTTCTAATAAAAATAAGGCTTATGAAGCAAACTGAAGGTTCAAAGACTCCCTGAGTTAGATTATTTACAATTTAATGGACATCATAACTATTTTTCCAAAACTCGAAAGAAGAGAAACAGGGAGAGTGAATTCTAAAACATTAACATATTCATCCAAGGAGGAAAAAAATCGGAGCTGAATTGGGAGCTGCTGAACAATCAAAGGTCATAAGTCCTACCTCACCAAAGCACTTATACGATTCCAACCAACAGAAACAATAATACAAAGAGCCTGCATATATTTTAACAAGTTGATTCCAATTGATTAGCCTCAATGAGAATAACCAAAATTATTGGAAGTCATAAGCTCGAAAGTACCACAAGAAAATTCCCAAACTATAATGGAATGGTTCAAGTTGTTTCTACAAATTGTAAATGAAGAGAAAATGCTAGGCTAGTTGCAGAAAAATCCTAAAGTTTCTTCTAGGGAAGAAGAACCTCTAGAAGGGAGCATTTCCACCAACTTGCCTAAGACATAGTCTAGACATGTGTAGAGGAATAAGAAAATAACAGGGAGGGAATTTTGGGTTGATGCATAGATTGCAAGATTCAAAATCAAAGATACGATGTTGGATTCAGGTTCAGATGTGAATATCCTACCAAGAAAAACCTGGCAAGCCTTAGGGAGGCCCAAGCTAGAATTTTCCCCAATTTAATTGTGCATGGCGAACCAATATTCCATCTTCCCTATGGGGCATTTGGAAGATGTATAAGTTGACATAGCAGGCATAAAAACATATGTATATTTCAAGGTAATATATATCATGGGGGACAAAGACCCCTATCCGACATTGTTGGGGATAGACTCATCCTTTAAAAACCGCAGTAATCGACCTAAAGAAAGAGACCATTACCTTTGAATTGGAGGGATTCTTGATGATCCATCCCCTGGATCATTATTAAGGACTGAGGTTTACAGAGTTGACAGACGATAGAGAAGACCCTAAGCTACTAGGCCAATTATGCAGGTTGATAGCAGGAGAAAGGGAAGATTACATCAATCTAATGCCTAAAGCGTAGATCATCTGGAGAAGTATTTAGAGCTCAAAGATGAATCAAGGATACGTGGGATGATTGGCAGTAAGGAAGACATGAGATCAACACCAAAATATGCGCTATAATCCATCGTATCTAGTGGGTTGGAACTGAGGTATGAGAGTTTCCTATTTTTAATGGTATGGATTCTATTAATAATTTTATCAATAAATTTGATTCAAATGTCTTGGAAGGACATAAATTTCCCTTGCTAGATGTTTCCCTCTTGTGATACCGGCAAGGTGGTGGGTCTCTCATTATAATCACCTCACAGAGTGGAAGGTGGTCAAGCCTGGACTGATAGCCATATTCATGCATTCTAAAGATCGTTTGTCCAATTTTAATAAGTACCAGGGAGATATTGACCCATGGAAAAATATGCAAGATTGTAAGAAGAGGTCGACCAGAGAAGGGATTCTAGAAGATTTGTGGGTGCATAGATTCATCCATACTCTAGTGATGTTTCTACAAGCATGGTATGTGAATGAAGAAATGAAGAGGAAAACTAGCAAATGGAACCAGGTGACAACTCAATTCATCAATGATTTTTCCTTCACTGATGATGACTAGAGACTAGCGATCGCTCAATAATAGTCAAAAGGATCATATTCGCAATAGGAAATCCTACCGAAGATTAATTTGATCACGAAGCCTTTGATCACACTTATGAATCCTGATTCCATGAAGTTGTGGCTTGTGGAAAGATAGACCTCAAACCTAATGGGGACAAATTAGAAGAGTGAAGACACTTGACATTTAAGGACTCTAAAGGGGAGCGAAGTGTCGAATATGGGCCTATAATAGATGGTCTACAACTGCTACCTTTGAAGTTGTGTAAACACAATATCAACACTGAAGAGAATCCTAAGTTAGCTTCGATTGGGGATTATTGGGATGAGCAGACTACTAAGGAAACCTTTGATCTTCTGAGAGAGTATGAGGATTTGTTCCCTACGTTTATTGTGGAACTTAAGGGAATTAAGGGAGAGCTAGAAGAGATGAAGTGTGTGCTTAAACTGGATGCAAAGCCAGTGAAGTATTGACCATGTAGATTGAACCCAAGAATTAAGGAGAAGGTGAAAAATAAATAGACAAAATGTTAGCAGCAGGAATGATATTCCTGGTGGATGATTTTGAGTGGGTCAGTCCAATTATTATATAGAATATGAACGATAGTGAATAAATTAAGGTCTGTGTGGATTAGAGGAGTCTAAACAATGCCTATGTTCATAACCATTTTCCTGCTCCTTTCAGTGACGAGGTCCTAGACAATGTGGTAGGAAATAAAGATTACTCTTTCACAGATAGGTTTTGTGATTACCAACAAGTCTATATTGTAGAGGAGGATAAGAATAAAACCACATTCATGACTGAATGGGGGTCCTATTCCTACCATGTCATGCCTTTTTAAATTAAGAATGTGTCGGCAGTATTCTCGAGGTTTGTAATCGCTGCCTTTCGAGATTACATTCATAAGTTTTTGGTGGTTTACATGGATGATTAGACAGTATACAATTTGTTAAAAAGGCACTCTAGTTTGATCCAAGTGATGTTCGACTACTGCAAGCAGTTGCAAATCTCTCTGAATTTGAAGAAGTGTGTTTTTGTTGTCCCCTTTGGGATACTTTTCAGACATATAGCTTACAGAGGAGGAGTATGCATCGATCCTACTAAAGTTATGGTGATACCTAACATGTCACCCCTCACAAGTATTAAGAAACTGAGGTCAATCCTTGGCCACACAGGATATTACCACAGGTTCATCCACAACTATGCTTCAGTTATCACACTGTTGGAGAAGCTATTAAATAAAGTTGAAAAGTTTACCTGGTCCGATGAATGTGAAGCTACTTTCAATGTATTAAAAGAAAAGTTGGCCAATGCGCCGATCTTGGTCTATCCATATTGGAATAAGCGATTTCATGTCCATATCAATGCAGTAGGAATACCCCTGGGAGTTGTGTTGGCTCAGCCCAGAGAAGGCAACCTTGATCACTCGATCTACTTTTCCATCAGAAAGCTTTCCACATTGGAAAATAATTATACCACAACTAAGTGAGAGGCCCTTGCAATGGTATACTTGCTAAAGAAGTTCTAACATCATCTTCTGTAGTGTCCATTCAAATTCTTTACTGATCATTCTCCTCTAAATTACCTTGTGAACAAGCCTATTCTCAAAGGAAGGATTTGTAGATGGATTTTTTTGTTCTAGGAGTTCACATTCAAAGTAGAAATATGGAACCTGATTATCTTTCTTGGTTAGAGTTGGGAGAAACTAGGGGGTCAGTAGATGATCAACTTCCAGACGCTAACCTGTTCCAAATTGAGGCCATTCCAGACTACCCAGAGGACATTACATTGTTCTTAGCCACAAGAAAATGCCCGAAAGATACACGGAAACATAGTGAAGGCATATGGTGGTTCATATCACAAATTACTAGTTGATTATAGGTAAGTTATACAAGATGGGCATTGACCAGATATTGAGAAGGTGCGTTCTTTATTATGAGAAGAAAGATGTATTATGGGAATGTCATTCAGGATTTGCAGGTGGAAATATCAATGGGAAGGCCATCATGAGGAAAGTCTTGTAGACAGGACTTTGGTGGCCCACATTGTTCTGAGACACAAAAGAGTACTTTAAGAGGTGTGAGGTTTGCGAGACAGTCGAAAAGCCATCACACTGGGATGAACTTCCTTTGCAGCTAGTATGAGCACTCAAGACCTTTGAGAAATAGGCCGTCAACTTTGTGGGTCCTATTAATCCACTGACGTGTCACTCACATGCTAGATACATTATTACCGCCACAGATCAACTTACCAAATGGGATGAAGTGACACCAGTTAAGGATTGCACTGTAGACACTATTTCCAGATTGTCTTCGAGAGTATTATCACTCAGTTTGGGTGCCCCCGAAGCCTCACTAGTGACCAAGGAACCTACTTCATTAATGAGACAATCACTTCATTGTTGGAGAACTTTATGATATAGCACCATAAGAGCAACCCATACCACCCTCAAGAAAATGGTACTGTGGAAGCTTTTAACAAAATCTTAGAAAGGGAACTTACCAAGATATGGTCTTCCAATCAAGATGACTGGGATGAGTAAGTGCTAGCCACATTATGGGCTTATCATACCACTGTCAAGAACTTTCACAAATGTGCACCCTTTACTCTAGTGTATGGACAAGAAATAGTAATACCCACCTATTTTACCATCCCCACTGATTTTATTACACAAGCCACTCACATGTTAGAAGATGAATTAATTTCAAAATGGTTGGAAGAGCTTTGGGAGTTGGACGAGCTAGGTTTCTCGAAGATTTCCACCAAACTGTCAAGAAGCAGAGGCAGAAACCCTTGCATGACCAACACATAAGGAGGAAATCTCTTGCAATTGGAGATCATATTCTTTTATACGACAACATGTTCCAAAAACATCCTAGAAAGTTGAAAAATGCATTGGTTAGGACCAGTCGTTATTGTGGAAGTAAAAGAATCAGGAGTTGTCAAGATCGTGTAACTGGATGGAGTCCTATTTCCTGGCTGGGTGAATAACGCACATCTGAAACCCTTTCATGGCACAATTGGTTCTACAACAAAATGATTTGATATATGAAAGGGGATCATGGTTAGGTTTAGGTAGAGTCAATAAGTTATTTTAGTTATGAAAATCCTTTTTAGTTGCATCATTATTTTAAGTTTCATTAGTCAATTGAGTTGATTCAGTTATGAATAAATTCCCATCAGGTTTTAGTTGCGTCAGTCAAGTGCTTCTCTCCGCAATCGCTTGTGGTTGGGGAGTTGCACGTGGAAATAGTATTATCCATAATAATTAGTAATAATTCCCTACATCAATTTGAATTTGGGCTAAATATCTTCTCTAATATGCCTGACATGATATGGGCATCAATTTCAAAGAACATGTCATAATGGCATCATAATTAACCATCATTCCCATCTGGCTTTTCAGTTTTATGTCACCCTGATCAAGTACAAGTCCAAGTCACTATTTTTGCCATGATTAAAATCAATTATGAAAAGTTAGTGTATTGATTAGTTAAGTTGTCAAATCACAAACATTATATTAGGTCATTCTATTTAGCTTGCATGGAAACGAGAAGTTTCAATAGGGAAGTCTAGGTGGTGGAATTTCCTAGTCTAGAGTCTATGCCAAATTTTTGTGATCCTCAGCCCAAGATCAAACCCCCTGTGTCCCTTGTGTATCACTATCGAATTGTGACCATGACTAAGACCATAATATTTTTTCCAGCACCCAAACCCGACTCTAGAATCATTAAATTGAGTCCCGCTATGGAAAATATGAGAAGACTGAACTTGTGGACAAAGACCTCTAAGACATTCCATTTTCTAGCGGTCAAACATGAAGTTTATATAGAAGTTGTTACCAAATTTGATGAAATCCAGTCATCGAGAATTAAAGAAGATTTCAGAGGCCTACAGAGGATGTTGCTAAATTTGAGGAGTCTACTAATGTTCAACACTATAGGAGAAGCGATGCAATGTACCAAATTTCTCATCAGTAGATTGCATGGAGATTATTTATGGCTTGATAGGGAATACCCAATCCATGTCGTCGACATTCATAGGTTCATAGGGTTATCTACTATAGGAGCCACAATGCCAACTGCCTTCTATAATAGTTCCAAGCGGGGGAAGAAGACGGGCGACGACAACTACTACAACAAATACAACACTCAGTGTGATGGTAAGGGAGCCCTGATTGAACCAAGTAGCAAGCCTACGATCAAATTCTCTTGCTATAAAATTACAAGAAAGCTCATGCGCCACATCTCAAGGGGTGAATGTACCTTATATACTATCTTAGTTGTGGAAGCCTATGTATAGGGCACATAATTTAATTGGTGTAGTTTTTTGTTGCATGAGGTCATTGAAGATTGTAAGGATGCCTACAAGAGGGAAATTTATTTTATTTATGGATATATTATTGTTTCATTAGCAATGTGGAAGCAGTTCCCACCATGAGACAAAGAGATAGCACTAGTTTTTGATGATCATCCCCTCACCCTCAGATATTCACCATGGTAGACCTCTGGGGATCCTAGTAGGAAGGAAATTAATGAGCCTTCTTTTGACAGATGGTACCAGAAAATGTTAAACATCATCAAAGCTAGGCCAAGTATCCCACCACTGTTCCTAGATGAATATTCATAGGATATATGGTTTAGCATAAGCCATGGCAACACCTGCATTCGTCCTAAGTTCTGTTGAGAAATGGCAACAAGAATTTCCAGTTTAAATGTGTCCTTGAATTTAAACTGTGAATTAAATTTGAATTCTATTCTAATAGAAACTTGTAAATAGTTAATTAAGTTTAATTAACTTAAGTATCTTAGGAATTTTGAGTTGGAATTCTTTCGGTAGTCATGTATATGTTCTCCCTAAGTTTTATGGGTCTAGTATGAGTTTAAATGAGTTGGAAAGTAGATCACTCAGTTTACTGAGTTATGTTCAGTTAAATTAGTTCCAAATTGTTTGTAGAAACTAATAGAGAGTTAACAATAAGTTGGTGCACTAGTGCATCCACAAGTGTCACTCTAGTTAACTAGAGATTCCCTCATCAAAAAATCATGCATGTTGATTATGAGAAATATCTAGTTGAGAATAGAGTGTAGGGACAATGTTCTATTAGTGGTATTATTTGCTAGAGTGTAAATATCATGCACGCATCAAAGATTGATCTTATGTTTGGATTGCGCAGTTTTGGAAGCATGAATTCCCTTTAAGTACAAGCTATTCATCTTAGGAATTACGAAGGAAATAGGGGCTTGGTAGGTAGTCAAAATTTTCTAAGTGTTGGCTAATAGTGGGCTTGTGAGCTAGACAATTGATCATACTTGTGTAGAACTGTTCTTGTGAGAACAAGCTTTGTATCTTCACTCATATTTCTGATTTAATGCAATACAGATAGGCGAGGTTTTGATCTGTGGATTTCACCAAGAAAAATTACTGTGTTATGTGCCATTGATTTGTCTTTTTCTTTTTCATATTGTTTTCATCGATCTATTGGCTTCTACTGGTTGAAAGTAGTAGATTCTTGTCCTGTGCTTTAGTACATTGCATGAGCTTGTGAATCTACAGGAAATTCTACATGGTATCAGAGCTGAAGATGTTATACTACAGGAGATTTCAAAGTTTTGAGTTTTGGGTTACACGTGAAATTCGAATTTGCAATAAATACTTCAAGATTGACATACGAAGTTCTATAGTTTGTGGCTTGAGTATG
Organism: Pinus taeda; assembly: GCA_000404065.3. Taxonomy (NCBI): domain Eukaryota; kingdom Viridiplantae; phylum Streptophyta; class Pinopsida; order Pinales; family Pinaceae; genus Pinus; species Pinus taeda. The sequence goes on from APFE031284658.1 coordinate 59,891, forward strand.
CCTTGGAAGGAAACTCAAATTTTATAGCCTGGAGGGACATAATGGAGGCTATGCTAGAGGATAATGGCTTGAAGGAATTTTTTGATCAAGAAATTCCTAAGCCATCAACATCAGATGCACAAAATTTTTCCAAATGGAAGAAGTGTGTGGTGAAGGCGAGATAGATAATCCTTGAGGGAGTTTGGGACCACATTGTCTTAAGTCTCCATGACAAGGAAAATTCATATGCTATGTGAAAAACATTAATGGACTTATATTAGAATAAAAGTGACCAAAGGAAATTGGTACTGAAGGACAAACTTCAAAAAATGAAAATGGAGAAAGGTGAGACGATTCCAAAATACTTGACCAAGTTCACTCAATGTCGTGATGAACTTGGAGGTATTGGAATCATGGTTGCTGAGGATGATATGGTGATTCTTTCTCTTCTAGGACTCCCAGAGAGTTGGCATAGTTATCAGGACTCTATCAATGGTCAGGAGAAGCTTCCAGATTAGGAATGAATGTGGTTGTATATTATGTCGGAGGACTTCAGGAGGAACATTAGGGATGGCTCTTCATCAAAGACTGGTGATGAAGAGAAGTGTGACTTAACGATTAAGGCGAAGAAAGGGAAAGAGAAAGCTTCCCATTCAAATTCGAATTCTTGTCATGGAGGTAAGAAGAAAGACATGACAAAAATTAAGTGCTTTCATTGTGATTAGATGGGCCATTTTTCTACAAATTTTCCACTCAAGAAGAAGTCCTAGGGAGGAGCGGTGGGTGAGGCTTTGGCCTCTCAATTCAAATTGGAATTTTCCCTAATTTCATGTATGGTGTCATCAATGATGGGAAATGTATGGTACTTAGACAGTGAAGCTTCATTCCACATAACTGGCGACAAAGAGTTATTCAGAGACTTGGAGGAGAAAGACCTCAAGATGCATATCGAGATGGGTGATAAAAGAAAGTATAGTGTTACTGGATTGGGCACGATTAATTTTTAGAGGGAGCATGGGGCTCCACTCACCTTGAAGAATGTTAAGTATGTGCCTAGGTTGAAGAAGTCCTTAGTATCCATTTCCATGTTTTAGGATAGAGGCTATGATGGGATCTTCTCGAAAGCAAATGCATTCCTTTGACACATAGCCACGGGTCAAGTAAAGAAGATAGGTATTCATGTGAAGAATCTCTATAAGCTGGAGGTAGAGGAGTGTGCTGATTTGAGCACAAAAGCATAAAGGGTACAAAGTCGAGATGTTGGCGAGTTATGGCATAGGCAATTGGGCCACCTGCATTATGGGGCTTTGAAGATATTGCAACATAAATCTACCGGTCTTCCCAAAGGTACGCTTGAGCAAGTTGATACATGCAAGTGGTGTACTTTGGGAAAATACACCAAGTCTTCCTTTCACGACATAGACAGTCGAGCAGAGGCTATTCCAGAGTGGGTCCATTCAGATGTGCGTGGATCATTCTTAATAGCATCCACGACCAAACAAATATATTATGTTATATTTTTTTATGACTATTATCGTAAATGCTGGATATTTTTCATGCAGAAAAAGGATCAAACTTTCAGAAAGTTTTGTGAGCTTAAAGAATTGGTGGAGAAAGATTTAGGTAAGAAGTTTAAAGATATAACAATTGATAATGGTGGTGAGTATGTATCAAATGAGTTTAAGAAATTTTGTGCAATGGAAGGGATTAAATGGGAGTTGACAACACCCCATAACCCTCAGCAGAATGGGGTGGCCGAGAGGAAGAACAGAAGCATAGTAGGGGCAACAAGGGAGATGTTGCATGATCAGGGCCTACCACTACACTTGTGGGCTGAGGCATGCAACATAATGGTTTATGTTCAGAACTGTATCCCACATCAGATACTTGAGATGAAGACACCAGAGGAAGCTTATTCCAGTAAAAGGCTAGATGTTGGTCACTTCATGATTTTTGGGTCATCGGTATATTTCCATGTGACCAAAGATGCATGGAAGAATATTAAGCCTACAATAGAGTTGGGAATATTTGTGGGGTACACTAATACACCTAACAACTGTCGGGTGCACTTTCCTAGATCAGGATGACATTGGTTCGCAGGGATGTCAGATTTGCTAAGGAGAAGGCCACGCGAGTTTCCCTTGAGAGGGAGCTTGAGCTACATGTGGATGAGGAGCTTTTAGCTCCTAAGGTTGAAAAGCCTTAGATTGATGTGAAGCAGCCACATGTAGAGGATCCGGGAATGGATACATCCACTCAGGCTGAGTCTTCCAGAGAGGGAAGAAAGCGCACCAGAGAGGCTGACAGATTGTTGGATGATGCATAGGAAAATGTGGGAGCACTCAATTCTCAGTGTAGGCAGAGGAGGTCACTTGAGAGGTACAATGGATACATGGCTCTTATGGGCGAATGTGTTGTGACAGAGCCATCTACCTTTAATGAAGTAGTGCAGCAGCCGGTTTGGGTTGGTGCCATGGTGGGAGAGTATGAATCTATAGTTTGTAATAGTGTTTGGGATGTGTTCCCAAGACCAGAGGACAAGTTAGTGGTGAGCTCTTGTTGGATTTACAAGGTAAAGTAAGCTACAGATGGTAGTGTGGAGAAGCATAAGGCTAGATTTATGGCCCTTGGATTTTCACAGGTAGAGGGGATCGACTATGATGTGACCTTTTCTCTTGTTGCAAGGTACTCATTGATTATATCTATATTAGCACTATTAGCACAAATGGGCTGGAAGATACATTAGATGGATGTAAAGACAACCTTCCTTAATGGCATGATTGAGGAAGAGGTGTACATAGAGAAACCTGAACGTTTTGAGACCTTTAACTGCGAGTCACATGTGTGTCGGCTCAAGAGAGTGTTGTATGGGCTAAAGAAAGCACCCTGTGATTGGTACACTAGGATATATAGCTAATTCACTAGTTTGGGCTTCATGAAGAGTGAAACATATGTGAACCTATACCACACAGTGGTGGAAGGTAAGATGTTGATCATTGTACTTTATGTTGATGATCTCATACTAACAGGTGATGATCTGATGATCAAGTGTTGTAAGGAGGACCTTGTGAGAGAGTTTGAGATGGACATGGGGCTCAAGCATTAATTTCTTTACATGGAGATATGGCAGGGAGATGGGGAGGTTTTTGTGTCTCAGGACAAGTATGCCAAAGAGATACTCAGGAGATTTCACATTGAGAGAAGCAAACCCATGGAGACTCCTTTAGCAGGTAACTAGAGGAAGGAGGATGTTACTTTAGGGAAGTAGTGGAAGCTATTGTTTGCAGGCAGCTTGTGGATTCACTGATGTACTTGGTGAACACATGACCGGATATGTGCTATGCAGTTAACCAACTTAGGCAAGCAATAGTTAGGCCTACCAAGCTGTATTGGAAGGTGGAAAAGCATGTGTTGAGATACCTCAGGGACACTTTTCAATATGGATTATGGTACAAATATATAGAGGGAGTGAAGCTGCAAGGCTTCACAAATGCAGATTGGATAGGTAGTCCATCCGACTGGAAGATCACATCAAGAGGGATCTTCAGTATTGGGTCAACGACAGTTTCTTGGTACAACATACAAAGTCCGGTTGCACTTAGTTCAACGGAGGTAGAGTAGATGGCTGCGACTCAGGCATCATGTGAGGCCATATGGATGAGGAAGAACCTGGTTGGTTTGTTTACTCAAAAGATGGATCCAATTGTGATTTACTGTGATAATCAAAGTTATATCAAACTCTTTGAAAATCCAGTTTTTCATGATCGATCCAAGCATATTGATATCCGATATCATCATCTCAGAGATTGTGTATTGAGGCAGATTATGTTATTAGAGTACATTTCCATGGAGGAGTAAGATGCTGACATTTTGATAAAGGCAATTTCAAGATGTAAATTCGATTTTTAGAGAGACAGGATTGAGGTAGTTGTTAATCCCTTTATTTTTGAGAGGGAGTGTTGAAAAATGGTAACAAGAAATTCCAGTTTAAATTTGTCCTTAAATTTAAACTGTGAATTAAAATTGAATTCTATTCTCATAGAAACTTGTAAACAGTTAATTAAGTTTAATTAACTTAATTAGCTTAGGAATTTCGAGTTGGAATTCTTTCTATAGACATGTATATGTTCTCCCTAAGTTTTACAGGTCAAGTAGGAGTTTAAAATGAGTTGGAAATTAGATCTCTCAGTTTACTGAGTTATGTTCAGTTAAATTAGTTCCAAACTATTTGTAGTAACTAATAGAGTTAACTGTCAGTTGGTGCACTAATGCATCCACAAGTGTCACTCTAGTTAACTAAAGATTCCCTCATTAGAAACTCATGCATTTCGATTCTGAGAAACACCCAATTGAGACTAGAGTGCAAGGACAATGTTCTATCAATGGTATTATTCACTAGAGTGTAAATATCATGCATGCATTAGAGATTGATCCTATGTTTGGATTCCAGAGTTTTCAAAGCATGAATTCCCTTTAAATACAGGCTATTCATCCTAGGAATTATGAAGGAAATAGGGGCTTGGTAGGGAGTGGAAATTGGCTAAGTGTTGGCTAATAGTGGGCTTGTGAGGTAGAGAGTTGAGCATTATTGGACATTGGATAAACCAACACTCCCCGTGTGTTTCATGACATGGACTAACCGCCTCTCGTGGATCCTTATCTCTGGCAGTGCGATCATTGATTAACACCTGCGGGTTTTGGTCTAACGACAATCGTGATTCCCAAAAAGTGGTATCACAACGTAGGTCATGAGTTTGATACACACCTAGTTCGCGTTGGGGGCGGGGGGATTGTTGGCCATTGGATAAACCAACACTCCTCGTGTGTTTCGTGACATGGACTAACCGCCTCTCGTGGATCCTTATCTCTGGCGATGCGATCGTTGACTAACACTTGTGGGTTTTGGTCTAATGGCAATCGTGATTCCCAACAAGCATACTTGTGCAGATTTTTTCTTGTGAGAACAAGATTTTTATCTTCACTCATATTTCTAATTTAATGCAATACAAATAGGTGGGGTTTTGAGCCATGGATTACCCTAGGAAAACTTATTGTGTTATTTTCCATTGATTTGTCTTATTCTTGTTCATATTGTTTTCATCGATCTATTGGCTTTCACTAGTTGAAAGTAGAAGTAGATTCTTGTCCTGTGCTTTAGTACATTACATGAGCTTGTGAATCTTTAGGAAATTCTACAAGTTCGTCAACCTAGACATGTTTCAGATGTAGGCCCGACCATTTGATCTCTCAGAGGAAGCATTCCATACTGAAGTCTCATCCTCGCCTGGCATGGCTGGAATAGTTCGAGAAAGGAGGAAAACATATTTGTTTGAAGGAATGTTTCTTACACCACTGTTTGGAGAAGCCCCTTCCATCTCTAGGAAGCGAATCACAGAAGAAACACTCAATCCACTCATCAAGAAGATCAAGACCAAGATGATGAACTTCTACAATAATTTAGAGGACCTCATGGTGTTAATAACTCATTTCTCTTTATTTTCTAAATTTATCAGTTTTAGTCATATTTCTAGTTTGACTTGCAACCTAGTCATTGCTTCAATCCCCCCAGTGGGTTCTCATTCGCATACCGAACCCTCCATTAAGAATACTCACTCGCTTACTACTAGCCACCATCCATTCCCAAGGAACAACATATGGTTACCTCTTCTCAAGTGGTCGATCTCACTGGAAAGGAACGATAGTTGCATACCAGCACACCATTCACTGAGGAAAACCCATCATCTACATCCATTTCATCCCCGATGTCATGCAATCCTTCACCTTGCACAACCTCCACCTCAAACACCATCTCAGAGATTCATCCATCTGGAACTCCCCTAGGTAATGAAACATAAATGAAGGTATACTCCATTATTCATCCCTTTACGAAAAATGCAAATGAGGCACTTTCAATTCACCCTTCAAACATGGAGTACGTTACTATGTCTCTATCATCTTGACTACTTAAATCAGGAAAACATATTTTTTTTAAGGAATGTTTCCTACACCACTGCCTGGAGAAGCCCCTACCGCCTCTAGGAAGCGAATCATAGAAGAAACATCAATCTAGTCATCAAGAAGCTCAAGACCAAGATGATGAACTTCTAAAATAATCTAGAGGACCTCGGGGTGTCATTAAGTTATTTCCATTCATTTTCTAAATTTATTAGTTCTAGCCATATTTCTAGTTTGACCTGCAACCTAGTCATTGTTTCAACCCCCCAGTGGGCTCTCATTCACATACCAAACCCACCATCAATAATACTCACTCTATTACTACCAAACCACCATCCATTCCCAAGAAACAACATAAGGTTACCTCTTCTCAAGTGGTTGATCTCACCGGAAAGGAACCATAGTCACATACCAGTACACCATTCACTAAGGAAAACCCACTATCTACATCCATTGCATCCCCAATATCATGCAATACTCACCTTGCAAAACCTCCACCTCAACCACCATCCCAGACATTCCTCCATTTGGAACTCCCCTGGGTACTGAAACATAAATGAATGTATACTCCATTATCCATCCCTTTATGGAAAATACAATTGAGGCACTTGCAGTTCACTCTTCAAACATGGAGTACGTTACTATGTCTTTATTATCTTTACTACTCAAATCAGGCCCGATAATGGTCAATAGTCAGACTATTAACTCTAAGACCCTGGGGAAAAAAATCATACACACCTCACCCCTAACTTCCAATCCTGTCTCTTTGCCACCACTGCAGTCCATCCTAGCCCATATTATTGCTCAAATTGTTGAACCCTTCGATGAGAGACCTCACCACAAGGGTAGTTTGAGAAATCAGTTTCCAGTGAACAATGTTACAAATTTGATACCCTGGACCCACCATTATAACCCTTGATGAGCTACAGAGTTGTTCGCCGTCCCAACTCTTCACTTTAGTTCAACTGGCTACATGCCAAGAAGAGATATTGCACAAAAATCTGGTAGCAAAACATGAGCAACAACAACAATAACTTCTCTCCATAGCAGCCAAAAAAGAACAAATTCTTCAGGAGAAACATGCACTATAGAAACAGGTTGAGGAGGTCATTTCAAAGCTCCAAGCCTTTTGGCCTTAGTTGCCAAAATCGTAACAGATGCACTAGAATATTTTTTGGCATGCACCCTTTCTGAGTGCTGCAACCATATTAAAACTACCTTTACTGATATTGTCTCAGTGAAAAAAGAGCTCAAGAGAACTATTGTCGCCACTTCGAGGGCACTACCATATCTAGAAACATACAATGCTAGCAAAATCGACTAGAAAATTATGGTAGCAACTTGTCTAAAAGCCTCCATCATTCAGGCTATAGAGGAAGCTCAAGGTCTCTTAGCACAAGTTCACAACTATTCAAGCTGTCTGGCAAAGAAAAATCATCTGTTTTATGCAGTACACCACCAAGCTATTTGCTTCTTCAACCAAGTCATGGTTATCAAAGATAAAACCTAGCGGAAGGAGCTCCTAGCATAGGCGAATGCTATTGAAATCTAGATCCAACAAATTAAGGATGAATCAAGCAAGACTAAGGGTGTGCTTTGAGAGCTTAAACTATCAGCACATGATCACTTTTAGACGCTACATCATATCAGCTAGGAGGCAGGCAGATAATAGAATACCCTTTTGATGACATGCCCTCCCCAACCAATGGTCTAACTTGCAGTGCAATTCATCGATCAAGCAAGCACTCTTATAGGTTCATGGCAAGCGAAACTTGCTGGATACACACAGTATAAGATTGCAACCATTGAGTCTGTTCTAGAGTTTGGTCCTTCATTTGAAGGAATAAGCCAAGAGGGAGTAACATAGGAGGAGGCACCAACAACACCAACAAATGATTGACTCGGGGACAAGTTAATGGGCTGTTGTAGGCCCTTGTTGGTTCCTTTGTTCTAAGGATTAGGTTTTGTCATGTTTTGTCACTAGCTTGATGGTTGACCACATTTTGACCAAAGATGACTAATGGAAAGTCGTGAAGAAGACAATCAAGGAAAGAGAAGGAGCCCGTTGGAGACTGGAAGTTGTAGAGAATCGGTTAGAGAAATTAGGGAACATGCAATCACAACTGAGCCCAAATGTTTATTAACAATCGAGGAAGTAATCACATCTAAGCAAAAAAGGTATCCAAAAAGAGAAGGATGGAGCATCTAAGTGTGGAAGTAGCAGTTTAGGCGAGTGCAGTGTTAAAAAGGCTAAAGGGAAAGCCAACAAAGGAGGGGAAAAGAATGTACCAAAATGCTATCATGGAGCCTCTGCATCCTCCACAAATTTGGGACCATTTGCTGATATATTAACCTATATTTATAATCTCTTTCCTATTGAGATGATTGTGAACCTCATGTACTGATGTAACGTTTGCTGAACCTAATGAAAATGGAATTTGTAGGGACATTTAAGAATCTTCTTATGTTGAGTTTATATGCACCCTTTTAAAATTTTGTTATAAATACATATGTGTATTATGTGCCCTCATGAATACTTAAGCTATTATCTTCTACATTGATTGCATGTCCGATATCATGGTTTTGAGTTGAACTAGCGTTGGTTGCTTTGAATGATTTCGTTTGATGCCTGATTTCAATCCCTTAACCAAGTAAGGTCACGGTGCACCTCAGGTGAGATGCCTTATTCTCTTGAGTAAGGTGAAAATATTGGCACTGCGCTAGACTAAAACAGACCCTTTTTTGGCCACTATGGTTGAACCCAGGATTTCAACCTGATGATCATATTCCGCCAACAATTATACTAGAAATTAACTGTGGAGATTACACAAAATAGTTATTATGTGAAAAATTGTGCATTCATGTCTATTTCAATGATTATGGCTATTAGAGCAAGATCAAATGTATAACTCAAACTAATCTATTTGGTTAGATGATAATAAATACATGAGGTTATATATATATGAAAACATAAGTTTTATCCAGCAATTTTAACCTAGATCTTGGAAGGAAAATCTAAACAAATTAAATTCTTAAAATAGCTTACCTTAGAGAAAGATAATGACAAGGTTCAATATTGAAGGCACATATCAAAAGTAATAATTAAGACTAAAATTAAATAATACAACCCTACGAGAATCAGTTGGAGTGGAACTAAATGGTTACTATAGTAAATTCTTGTAGATGAATATAGGTAATAAATTCAACTAAGGAAGCATGGAATAGATAAGGAAAATATGGATATCGTTAATATTTAAATATATTGCGAGTCTAGTTAATATTATGATTTAAGTAGCATAAAAGTATATCAAATATTTAGGATTAAACTATTTTTCTTTTAGTGACTATAATTGAGCGACTACTGTAGCGATGTCTTCAAATAGGAATATAGTAATATATATATAGTATGTCATATGCAGGAAACAATATAATATTCCATACTAGTGGTAAAGGAATCGGTGAAGGTACATGTAACTAACCTCATGCAAAATGAATTAATAATGTTGGTTCAAACTCCCACAAATAATTATGATCCAGAGAATAGAAAAGGCTTAAACTTTGGATATAAATATATTATATAGGTAAAATTTTATTATAAATACACTAATTTATAGAGTTGAGGTATGTGTTCTTATAAGTAAAATCTTGTTTTCTTATTATAATTATATTAAATTACAAAGTTACTATATGTACGCCTATAAGGGATAGAGATTAACAAATATTAACAAATGAGGAAGTAAACTATGGGATAAATTATGTTGTATTTATATGGGAGAAAGTTGTGTATATTGAGCCAATTAAAGAAGTGATTTGACATTGATAAGGGTATCAAATAACAATACCTAATACATAGAATTCCTGTAAAAACTATAACGAAAAAATAAACTAAAAACATGATTTCTTTGAAATCAATTTGCATAAAGAGATAAAACACAACCAAAACTACTAAGTAGCCAGAAACATAAATATTGTATTTCAAATCAAAATATTACATATATAATGAAATGGTCTATAAGGACTTGGTAGTTTCAAGATCTTATAAGTGAATAGGATTTTATCCTTTTATAGATTACAACATTTAAATGACATATTTTCCACCAGGTCTAAAAACCCTCAAAAGGGAGAACATGTCCCCATTCAAGATCATATAATCTAGAAAAGCGTCAACATAATATCTTTGTTGAGGAAACACAAACAAGTAGTCAGTAAACTAGGGTGACCAACCTGTGAAGAGAAAGAGTCGATATTAGGCTCAACTGACAAAGGTAGCCTCCAGGAGTGAATTGAGATGGGTGAAAACACTAATAGTTGATATACCTACAACAAAGTGAGACTAAAGGTTAAATCAAGAGGAAAAGGGTAATGTACATAATTGTGAAATTTTGTTAATTACAAAACTAAGGAAATAAATATATACCTGATGGTGAAAGTATACCGCCTAAGGCTGGCTAGCTATAAGTACAAGAAAAACTCAAAGTTATTACAATAGTCCAAAAAGGTGTAGTTCCATTGTATTTAAGGAAAAACATAAGCCTAGCTAATAAACATTGTATAATAGACTTTTGTGCCATAACTAGCCATGGTTGAAGAAACAATATGGAGCAAGATTGACAATGCCAAAGTTTAAATTTTAAAACCCTAAGTAAAAAGCGGTAACCCTCGAGTCTGAATAGAAAATAAATGGTAGAAAATAAATGAGGAGTTAAATTTAATTATAAGGAATATAAATCCAAAGGCAATTTCTAGCCACCAGTCTACAACCATAATCTGTGCATACAATAGAACATTGTGATAAAATATTAATGTTACAAAAGAGATACCCAAGGTCGAAACATGACCAATTCCTAATGAGAAGAATGAAGAAATGTGAGATTTCATGGGTAGTAAGGAAACTTACCAAAGGTAACATGAAGTCCTGACAAAATAATGGTACATCGAAGTCATGTCTATGTCGACCCTATTAAGAAGTGTAGCAAAAGAGTCTCAATTTGACTTCACATTGGTAAAATTGAGAAAATTTGAATTTCCACATCAACAAACAACTTGGAGGTAGTTAATTGAGGTGACATGGCTATTTTCACTCATTTAGCTTAGTAAATTTGAGTTAGATGGCTTGGATTTAAGTTATGCATGTGTGATTGTTAATTTGTAGTAAATTTCAGTTACTTCCAGTTGTATTCAATTAAAATAGTTCTCATTGTTGATAGAATTAATTGGAGGTCAGTAGTGTAGTGGGACAAAAGTCTAACTTAGTGATCATCCAATTAACTGATTAATCAACCAAAAATAGCTAGTGCATGCAGAGAATTCGAGTTCCCTAGTTGCGGTGGAGATTCCAAGGTAGTGTAACATCATTTCTAGGCTACTCTTCAGTGTACAAGTGTTGCATGCAGTTAGAGATCCAAACTTGGGAATTGCACAATCAATTGGAGGAAAATTTCTAAAAAATAAGGGCCTAATTCCTTAGTATTTATGCAAGGAACTAGGGGTTCAAGCAGAGGAAAAAATTGAGTAAGTCTGGGTCATAGCTTCTCATTGAGAAGAGAGAAAGGTTATTCACTTGTAGGTTGAGCTCAGAGCGAGTAAGAAATTGTAATATATTCTCTATTAATCTAATTAATGCAAGCATGCTTAAGGGTTTTTTACTAGTTGGTTTCCCCTAGATAAATCTGTGTACTTGTGTATGTGATTGATGCATGTTTGTGACTATTATTGTAAATTGTGAATTAATTTTTGTAGAGTAGTAGAATATATAAGTGTCTCTTGATTTAGATTAAAGTTCTTGAGCAATTGCATATTTCTATCACCATATTTCTACATGGTATTAGAGCATGATTAAAATTAAAAAAAGAATTTCAAAGTTTCTCCTTAGGAGGTTCAAATTTGCAGCTTCAATGTGGCAGGATTTCTTTAGAGTCGGGAGAATAACCTTCAACGAACTGAGATTAGAGTATGCCTTGGAAGGAAAATCGAATTTCATTTCCTCAGAGGATTGCGTGGAGGGAGTTCTTGATGACAATGGATTGTTGGAATATGTCAAGACAAATATTCCAAAACAAGGATTAGCTGATGCCCAGAACCTAGACCAACGCAAGAAATATGTAGGCAAGGTGAGGAGAATAGTGTTGGAGCGAGTGCAAGACCACATTGTCTAAAATATCCATGGAAAAGAAACTCCTTTCGCAATGTGGAAGGAACTAGTATAACTATTCGACAATAAAAGTGGTCATAGAAAACTAGCCCTCAAAGACAAGCTTTGAGACATCAAGATGTAGAAGAATGATATTGTTCTACAATATCTTACCAGGTTTACACAAGTTCGGGATGAGATTGAAGGGTTTGGTGTGAATGTTGCAGAAGATCACCTGGTGAGCATGGCTCTTCTAGGACATCCCAAAAGTTGTCATAGCTACTAGGACTCGGTGAACAAGAGGGAGAAATTACTGAATTGGGAATGCTTATGGTCCAATTTGGTACAATAAGGGATCATGAAAAATACCAAAGATGGAATTTCATCGAAGGGAGAGGATGAAGAAAATTTTGCATTAGTTGGTAAGGGAAAGAAGGGAAAAGGGAAGAAATCTCAAACCAAACTAGAATCCAACCAAGGGGGCAAGAAGAAAGACTTGTCCAACATAAAATGCTTCAATGGTCATGAATTCAAGCACTATGCTACAAAGTGTCCACACCAAAAAGTCTAGTAACAAAAACTCAAGAGGAGCAACAGGTGAAGAATTAGCTTCACAATTCGAGCTAAAATTCACCCTTATCGCATGTATGGCCAACATTGTGATGGGGAATGTGTGGTACTTGGACTTAGGTGCCCCATTCCACATGACAAGGTGTAAATATTTTTTCAGTGATTTTGAGGAGAAATATCTCTAGATGCTTATTGAGCTTGGGGATGTCAGAAGGTACACTGCTAGCAAGAATGGTACACTAAACTTTAAGAGGGAGTCGAGATCCCCTCTTCACCTCAAATATGTCATGTTTGTTCTGGGCCTAAAGAAGAACCTCATATCTACAGTAGTTTTGGAAGACCGCGGTTATGATGTAATATTTAGTAAAGGTAAAGCCTTTATAAGGCACATAACTACTGGACAGGTGAAGGAGATCAGTGTTCGTGTGAAGAACCTGTATAAACTTGATGTGGAATATTGTGTTGCATTAAGAAGTAAGGCAGAGAAAGTGTAGATTTACGATGCCAGTGAGCTTTGGCACATGAGATAAGGCCATTTGCATCATGGCACATTAAAAATTATGTAGCAAATAACCACTCGCCTTCCTAAAGGATCACTTGAGTAGGAGGATGTCTGCAAGGGTTTTACCTTGGGGAAGTATGTGAAATCCACATTCCATGATAGAGACAACAAAACACATGCAGTCATAGAGAGAGTCCACTTTGATATTTATATACCCTTCTTGACAACCTCGATTTCCATATATAAGTACTATGTTATTTTTATTGATTATTTCTCAAGTGTTGGATCCTCTTCATGCGGAATAAGGATGATACATTCTCAAAATGTGTAGAATTCAAGGCCCCAGTTGAGAAAGAGATCAGTAAGGAGGTGAAGGCTCTCAGGAGAGAAAATGAAGGCAGGTATGTTTCAAATAAATTCAAGGATTTTTGTGTGAAAGAATTAATTAGAAGAGAGATCACAACACCCCACATCCCAAAAAATAAAGAGGTAGCTTAGAGGAAGAACCAGTGCATTGTGGGAGCTGTGAGAGCTATGCTACATGACCAAGGCCTACTAGTGCATTTGTTGGAAGAGGCATGTAGCACAACAGTCTACTTGAAAAACAGAAGACCTCATCAGATTCTTGGTATGATTGCACCGGAGGAGTCTTTCTCGAGGAGAAATTTGGATGTCTCTCACTTCATAATTTTTGGAGCCTATGTTTATAACCATGTCTCCAAATATTCAAGGAAGAAACTTGAGCTGACAATAGAGTTGGGAATTTTTGTGGGTTACACTGAAACTCCATACAATTACTAGGTGTACTTTCCTTCCCTCAAAATGACAATTGTGCGAAGGGATGTCAAGTTTTTTCAGGAGAAAGAAATGAGATGATCCCTTTAGAGGAGCTTCAAATCCAACTAGAAGAGGAGATTTTAGCTCCAAAGGAGGAGCCTTAGGAGGAGCCTCACAAAGTCATGTACAAGCCACAAATGGAGGATTAGAGAGGAGGCAAAGTGGATACATCCACTCAAGTAGAACCATCCATAGAAGGTAGAAAAATAATAAGGGAAGTTGATAGATTGGTGTAGGATGCAAGGGAGAATGTGGGAGCTCCCTCAAATTTGCGCAGGCAAAGGAGGTCACTTGAGAGGTACACTGGCTACATGGATCTAATGCCTAAGCTTGTAGAGACCAAGCCATCCTCTTTTGAGGAAGAAGTTGAGTAACCATCTTGGGTTAATTATATGGTGGAAGAATACAAATCCATCATGAAGAATTTTTTTTGGGAATTGGTCCCAAGTCCGATAAATAAATCATTTGTGGGATCAAAATGGATCTTCAAGGTTAAGCATGCAACGTATGGAAGTATAGAGAAGTATAAAGCCAAATTTGTGGCCAAATTATTCTCTTAAATTGAGGGAATTGACTATGAGGAAACCTTTGCTCCCCTAGCGAGGTATTCAACCGTTAAATCAATTCTTGCATTGATTGCATAGATGGGGTGGAATATCAAATAGATGGATGTAAAAACAACATTTCTCAATGGTGTTATTGAGAAGGAAGTGTATATAGAGCAAACATAAGGTTTTGAGACATTTGGTTGGGAGTCTCATGTGTGCAGACTCAGGCGAGCATTGTACGGTCTCAAACATGCACTTCGAGCTTGGTACACTTGGATTGTTAGTTATCTCAATGGATTGGGCTTCACCAAAAGTGAAGCGGATGTGAACCTCTATCATTTTTTAGTAGAAGGTAAATTTCTTATCATGCACTACTTCCTTGGGCTAGAACTATGGCAAGGTGATGAAGAATTGTTAGTGTCTCAAGGAAGGTATGCCATTCTAATACTACAAATATTTCACATGGAGATTTGTAAGCCCATGGAGACTCCTCTAATGACAAACTGGAGGAAGAAAAATTCCACTTCAGGTGAAGAGGTTGATGCTACCATTTACTGGAAGCCAGTGGGTTCACTGATGTATCTTATGAGCACATGAACATATATGTGCTATGCAGTCAACCAACTGAGCCAAACTATGGTTAGGTTGACCAAATTGTATTGCAAGGAAACTAAGCATGCTTTACGGTACCTTAGAGGCACTACCCAGTACAAATTATGGTACAAAAAGATAGAGGGAGTGAATGTGTGGCTTCATAGATGGAGATTGGGCAGGGAGTCCATCCCACTAAAAGAGTACATTGAGAGGAATTTTTAGTGTTTGGTACACAACAATTTGTTGGTACAATAGGAAGTAGAGGTGTCTGGCACTCAACTCGGAAGAATCTAAATACATGGCTGCATGTCAAGAAACATGTGAGGCAATATAGATGAGAAAGATACTTGTGGGGCTATTTGGTTAGGAGATGGATCTAACTGTGATGTATTGTGATAATGAGAGTTGCATTAAGCTTTATGATAATTTGGTATTTCATGATCGATCCAAGAATATAGATATCTGATTTCATCATTTACGGGACTTTGTGAAGAGGAGGATAATGTTGTTGCAATACATTTTGACAAAGGAATAAGATGCATATATCATGACAAAGGCTTTGTTAAGGGGGAAGTTCGAATTCCATAGGTGCAGGATGTGGGTGGTTGAAAATCCCTTTCTTACTAAGAGGGAGTGTTGAAAAGTGTAGCAAGGAAGTCTATATTTGACTTTTCCTTGATCAAATTGAGAAAATTTGAATTTCCACATCAACAAACAACTTGGAGTTAGTTAATTGAGGTGACATGGCTCTTGTCACTTAGTTATCTAAGTAAATTCAAGTTAAAGGGCTTGGAGTTTAGTTATGCATGTGTGATTGTTAATTTGTAGCAATCCAATTCAGTTATTTCCAGTTGTATTCAATTAAACTAGTTCTAATTGTTGATAGAACTAAATGGAGGTCAGTTGTTCAGTGGGACAACAATCTAAATCAGTGATCATCTAGTTAACTGATTAATCAACCCAAAAAAGCCAGTGCATGCATAGAATTCGAGTTCTTGAACTATGGTGGAGATTCCAAGGTAGTGTAACATCAATTTTAGACTAGTCTTGAGTGTACAAGTGTTGCATGCAATCAGAGATCCAACCTTGGGAATTTCACAATCAATTGGAGGAAAATTCCTATAAAAATAGGGGCCTAATTCCTGAGGATTTGCATAAGGAAATGAGAGCTCAAGTAGAGGCAGAAATTGACTAATTCTGGGTCAGAGATTCTCATTGAGTAGAGAGAAAGGTTATTCACTTGCAGGTAGATCTCAAAGTGAGCATGTAATTGTAATACATTCTCTATTCATTTTATTAATGCAATCAGGCTTAAGGATTTTTACCAATCGGTTTTCCCTAGATAAATCTTTCTACTTATGTATGTGATTGACACATGTTTGTGAATGTTGTTCTAAATTTTGAATTAATTTCTCCAGAGTAGTAGAGTAGAATTGCGTCTCTTGATTTATATTAAATTTATTGAGCAGTTGCAATTATATCACCATATTTCTACATACCCCTACACCTTATTGAGGAGAAGGGTTATTAAAAATCTCTAAAAAATTATACGAGAAACCTTTAAAAAATTTAAAAATTTCAATGGAAGAGGATCTTCCTAAGGGTAGGCATGAATGAGGGTATTTACTATGATGAAGTACCATAATTGTAGGTCTTGTCCTCATCCTATTACAATTTCCTCAATTCTTGCAATTCCCATTAGAAACACATGGATGGATTAACAGATCAAAAAAATGAATTGAAGGAAATTGTAGTATAAAAAAAAGTTGCAACGTTCAAGGAAAAAGAGTTACCTTATGTCAATTAGTGGATAATATTTTCCTTTCTTTATAAGCATGCTAACACATGGAAGGAATAAGTGTAACATCTGGAAGAATATAGCTAAGGTGGTAAGAAAACCCTTGACTACACTGTAGAGTGGAGTGACACTTTTCTCGCACAAACAAAGACAAATGATCCAAATGAAATGAGGATTAGGGTTCCTTGCCCTATTGAAACTCCTTGAATTTCCCTTGTTAAATTCCCAAACGAAATCTACACCATTGAAGTATTAAAGTACACATGAACAACCTTTCCATGTGAAGGTAGGTGGAGAGGTTTAAGGCACAACCTATGAGATGAAAACTTGTGTACAAGGGTTGGTCCCACCATCCAACTCATATGCTACATAAGGGGATTAAAGCATATATCCTGCAATAATTAACCTTGTATAATATGACTGGTGAAATTAATTTAGATATAATGAGGTAGAGTTCCTAACTCCATTATATATATGTATAATTGAATGTGTAATCCTAGTGATATATTCATGGGTAGAACATGTTTTAAAAAGATGCAAGGATGTGAACTAATTTAAATATATCAATGCAATCCCTAGTGTTTATTGCATACATCAAAATTAACGAGAAATACTACTAGTACTACATTGTTAATCCGAAGCATAGAATGTATGTTATAAATTGAGATGATAGAAATATAAGGTCATTCCAATCACAAGCAACCATATATGAGTTAGGGGAGACATTAATTATAGATCCTTGTTATAAAATTGCTTTGAGAATTAGGTGAAAATGTACAATATTCAAATATGATGTGTCAATTGTTATTTATAGCAATTAAACAAAATTCATTTGGAGGTGTATGAGAGATATGTTACATCATAATAACAATTAAAAAAAAATCTTTTTGGAGGTGTATGGGAGATAGTAGTTCTCATTTTATACCTGGTTTATTCTAATTTTTAAGATATTCCATAACCATCTTTTGATAACTCCATTAATGCATCACTTTGAAGTTTTTTTCACATTAACCTATCAAAATTCTTCACCCTACTCCATTTTCAGTTTACATATTATTATTATAATATTCTCACACTTTATTCGTCCAAAACTTTATTAAAATAAAATCCAGGAAATTCCACCTGATACATACATAAAAATGGAATTATAGGCACCATATACATAGCATTTGGGCATACACAACAATTAGAAGCCAAAAGAATCTATTAAGTTATATGGAAGAGGACACAAAAGAACTAGACGTAGTTAAAGGACCATTAATAGCTCCTCAAAGAATATATACATGGAAACAATCCTATAAAAATCATTACATATTAGACTCTATTTATCACGTGAGTTTTGAGATAAAAAATAAACTTTAAAACATTATTTATATATTATATATATAATATATATATATGGGAAACAATCCTATTATAAATCATTACATATTAACACTCTATTTATCATGTGATTTTTGAGATTAAAAAAAAAAAAAAAAAAAAAAAAAAAAACTTTAAAACATAAATTGTATTCACAAAATCAACTTGAAAATAAACAATAAGATTCAAAATAATATTGTTAATCATAATAGTAGTCTCTTTTGGTGAGAAATGAATAGAACTGTTTTTTTCTTTTCTTCTGATCATAATGAATGCTTATACTTGAAAATTGAATAAACTCATAAAGATTTATGTTAAACATGTAAACTTGTTTTATTATTTTTCATTATTTTCTTTAATCCTTATTTTAAATTTCAAATTTCCTTAATATAAAAATTAACTAAAATATTAAATAAACCAAATATTCTTCAAATTACTGTAATCAAAACATTCCTTAAATAAATAAAATTATTGATAATTTAAATTCCAAAAATGGTACACTTAAATTCAAATTAAATATTTAAATATTAACTAAAATTGCCCCACGTATATATACTTCTAATTTATAAAATTAATTTATATAGGTATTTTCAATTGGTAAAATTATATAATAAAAAGTTAACTAAAAGTGCATCCATACATATAATATTGTTTATATAATATATCTAATTAAATATTTTTAAAACAAATACATGAGAAAAACAAATATTTACACTAACAAATTTGTACATATTATCAATAAAATTGAATAATTATAGGGTGACAAATAAAATAGATCTGACGTATTAAAAAATATGAAAGAATTTAATCTCCAAGAACGTAAAATAGATCTGACCGTGTTAAAAAATAGGAAAAAATTTAATCTCCAGGAACGTAACTAATATTTCAAGGTCAAAACAGTTTTATTCATTTCTCCTCATTCCTGATATGGGGGCCAAACATAATAGTTCGAGGAACCCTTAATTGTTC
Source organism: Pinus taeda (assembly GCA_000404065.3). NCBI lineage: Eukaryota > Viridiplantae > Streptophyta > Pinopsida > Pinales > Pinaceae > Pinus > Pinus taeda. The sequence goes on from APFE031284658.1 coordinate 79,135, forward strand.
TAACTGCGGAAGAACCAAGTAATCATCAAATCAAACAAAACCTTATACAGTTAAAGAAAAAATTATATATTCTAGATGCTTTGATCCATAAAATCTGAATCTGAATCAAAATAATTTCACCTGAAGTAACTGACAAACCAGTACTAGCTTTGTTTCATTACAAAAACTTACAGAGCTAAAGAGAAATTTATATATTCTAGATTGATCCAGAAATTATGAATCTGAATGAAAAATATTTCATTTGAATTACTCACAAACCATTACTAGCTTTGTTTCATTACAAGCTTTGTTGGGAAACAGGACTAAATGTAACGGAAGATGAAACCCTTACAATTCATCATCTCATCGATAAAATGTAGTCTATCAGGCCTCCTTGATAAGGGGAATAGTAATAAGATGAACGAAAGCTGGTTTAATTTCCACTTACATTCCATTCTTTTTCCAAATCCATATTTCTCTATTATGCAACAATTTATATAACTATCTGCATCCTGAACTCGGGGAATGGAAATGAGTGAAAGCACCAGACAGACTAGCCATAGCCCATGCCAACTTGTATATATGATGTCACATGGAATATCAAGAAATTGAAACTTGAGGGGCACAATATTTATGAAAAGATCAAAAAACTGTCCTGCAAAAAATCCAGGGGTTCCAATATTTGTGGAAGTTCCGGGGAAGAGGAAGTTACAGAAGAAGACGATGATGGGTGGGTACAGAAGTTTGTCAATGCCGATAATTGACTGCTTTCATGTCCATGTTTGTTTGATTGTTGAATATTTGGCGAAATAGCAATCGAGATGAGAGTGGAATATGATTTAATAGTTAAATGAAACTAAATGACATTTGTAAAAACTGTCCTGCAAAAAATCATATTTGACGAATCAGCAATCAAGATAAGTAAAAACTGTCCTGCAAAAAATCATATTTGACGAATCAGCAATCGAGATAAGCGTAGGAATATGATTTAATAGTTGAATGAAAGGAAATGACATTTGTAAAAACTGTCCTACAAAAAATCATATTGGGCAAATCAGCAATCGAGATAAGAGCAGAAATATGATTTAATAGTTGAATGAAACTAAATGACATTTGTAAAAACTGTCCTGCAAAAAATCATATTTGGAAAATCAGCAATCAAGATAAGAACAGGAATATGATTTAATAGTTAAATGAAACGAAATGACATTGGTAAAAACTGTCCTGCAAAAAATCCAGGGTTTCCAATATTTGTGGAAGTTCAGGGGAAGAAGAGGTTACAGAAAAAGACATGATGGGTGGGTACAGAAGTTTGTCAATGCCGATAATTGACTGCGTCTATGTCCATGTTTGTTTGATTGCAGAATATTTGCCCATCAGCAATCGAGGAAATAACACTTGTAACCAATTATAAAGAGAATATAAACTTGGACCTATAAAATTGCATTGCATTGTTTGGTTTACAAATGCATTCATAATATAGCATTTTTTTCACATAAGAAAATAACCATCATACATTCATTAACAAAAAAAACACCATCTTACTTTCATTAATAAAATATAGTAAATTCTTCTCCTTACATCCATGACCTTCAGTTTCTGTTTTTTTTGTTCCTGGTAATAGGAAAAACTAAAGACATAAAAAATACTCTATCTTCAAAGAAACTTTTCAGCTGTTTCATCTTAAAAAAAACTGTTCAACCATTTAACATACAATTTATATGTCGACATAATATGCATTTATTTTATATAATTCATATATTCATGCATCCAGTGCTGCAGGGGAACGACCCCTCTCTGTCGAGGCCGAATTGAATTGCCTTACAATTTCAGTTTGGACCCCAACAGCTGAGAAACATCACACATCTCAATGACTCGTCCTTTGATTTTGTTGCTGCTTCATGAACACGAGGATTCACATTCATTTTAGAAGCAGAAGTAGTACCAGTTTTGGCGACAGTAGCAGCGCTAGAACCAGAGGCAGAAGCAAACCCAAAAGAATTAGAACAAGTAGGTAATAAGTTGGGTATTGTTACTAGATTCTTCAAATTGAAGGCCCGCGGACCTGCGAAGTTTCTGAAACTCTGAATTGCTACCACGGCCGCCATACAGCAAGCTTTCTCGGAAATCGAACTCATCTTCGTTTCTTCAGATATAGATTTGCACAAACCAAACAAATTGCAGAATGTAATTGCACAGAATGTAATTGCACTTGAGTTGAGTTGAATGGATTGGACTTATGGATTCGCTATTTATTTTGAAGTGTGGAAGTTATCCACAACCCAGCGAACAAAGCAGAAATCGCGGTATTAAAGCAAAACCACTAAAATGTCATTAAAATGTATTACCCATCCAATCACCGGTGTCCACGGGAATACAACTTAGTCCAATTGAGGATCGCAATTTGCGTTGCTGGTTTTTATTTGTGGGTACATTCTGGTACAAACCACTCTATAACAGTACGATAAGGGCGGAAGTGGAGTCCCCATTTGCGGGGATTTTAGTTGGAATTAGTGATGTGATAAGCATGAAACTTCAGATAATATTCTTTGAAAAGTATGGATAATATCGTGGATAGGATTTGTCATTATCTTTTCAACGGTACCCCGCTACGACAGATTTGGGATAACAATCCTTCGTTAAACACAGAATATATGTTCAATCCGAGGGTTCAGTGTAGCTGAGTTGAAACAAAAGGGTTACGGACAAGTGACGACGGTTAAGCAAATGCAAGTAGCGCTCGAAAGACCAGAATCATGCTTGGAAACCCAAGATTTATGAAAAATTAAGACACCAAATAGAGATAAGTTTAGATGTATTCCTTTTATTAGTTATTAAAAGCTAAATAAAGCCATCACACCTCAATTAAATTTGTTTTTCAGATTCTAATTCATTTAGGTCTAATTCCACGATTGCCTTGGGATTCAATGCGCTTTGAACGGACCCTATCATTTGTGTGTACATGTACCATCGGATATATATAACAACTAACAATCATTTGCATAAACAAGTTTCATTGGAGGTTGCCTTGCATCATAAAGGCAAGCTAAAAATAAGTATCATTCTTATCCGGGGGTGGACAGTGCCAAACAACTCACTTAACAATACGTAACGCCTACCCTTTTTTAATCATTAATGCAAGATTTCATGGAGCGACCCCAACAATCTGCTAATTTACATGGTTACACAACATTGTTGATGTTTTTTTTTACTTTATAAGATTTGCATACAGATAATGATAAGAAATCCATGTGATATAAGGAATTAATGCCATTCCAAATGACATTTTTATAAGATTTGTATATGGAAAATTATAACAAATTGTTATGGGATAAGTAATTAATGTGGTGTAAAATGGCAAAGTCAAGTATGATAAAATTTAAAACTTAATTTTTAATTTTTGCATGGTTAATTATTTTTTCTTTTCAATTAATTTTTTTTATTGATCATTTAAGAATATATATACATTTTTTTGTTTTGATTTTAAAAAAAATATATACAATAGTTTTTTTGCTTTTTTGTTTTGTTTTGTTTTGTTTTTTTCTTTTTTGCTACTAGATTAATAACACATAAATATTTTCTTTATTCATATCAATACAATTAATGAAATCTCTTGTTTAATAATTAGCGAGAGTTTGTAAATGTTTATCTTATATCCAAGTGATTGAAACTTACAAAACATAAAGCATATATACAAAAGGCTAACATATTAGGAAAACAAGGTGTCCACCTGAATAATCAAAGGAGCTACATCATCTTTATCCCAATTTGCAAATTCTAGATCAACTAATTCTTTGGTCACAATAGAAAGCTTATCTTCGAGCTTAGTGATCTAGCTCTAAACTTCATCAATGAAATGGGAATTTCATGTTGAGCTTCATACACTCAACAAGACCTTTCCTCACCATGAGTACCACCAGTCTCTTGGATCCAAATCTTAACTTCTTCATGTGTTAGATCTAAGACTTTTGTGATCCATAATGTAGATATCAGTCTTTCGAATTAATCACATCATTAGGATTGGGTCGACGTTTCGAACTAACTAATGTGGTTCATCCTTAGGACAAGGTGAGAAATCACTAGATCTAAAATCATAAATGAACCTACATTCTACTTGGCTTCTTCTTGAGTTTGATCAATCTCTCTACTTATTTATGAGGGAATGACCATTGTGTAAATGGTTAAAGAGCATTGGGATAATTAATGGGCACCAGAAGTATCAATGAGCTAATGTATCCTACTACCTGAAGGACTCAAAGACTAGTGGAGGAGAGCTAAATTTTAAAATTCAAAACCAAGGGGGAATAAATATAGTAACAGGGAAACACGAAAGGAAGAGTAGAAGAGTCCCTTGAAGTGTAGAGGAGGTGGAGGGTATTCCCATCACATGGGAAAAAAATTGACCTCAAATATCCTACTAACAAAAACCTATGGAAATAGCTAAAGGAAAGGAAAAGAGGTTGGCTTGAACTTTACATTGAAAATGGTAAAAATGGAAAACAACAAACCTCTTTGAGGAGGGGGAGGGAAGGGGAGGCACGGAGGAGAAACAATAAAATGATACAGAAAAAGTATAGAGAGATTTCTAGATAGAACTAGGTAACAATCAATAAAAGAAAAATAGAACAATAGCCAAAATGATAGGGGGAGAGAGTCCTAACCATGAGCAATAGTGACCAGCAGAAAACAAAGCTAGGGAAGGAGGTACCAAATAGTGAGACAATCATGGTACCTTACGATCCTAAACTCTATAATTCACCTCAAAACCTTATTTTGTAAGCCTGATAATGCTTAATATGGATTGTTTGAGGAAAATTTTGAAGCAACAAAGAAAAACACATTTCACCTCATCCCTCAATTTAAGTTCCATAGAAACTATAAAAATTACTTAGCTAAAGGGAAATAATTTCAAGAGTGATGAGCCTTCCAAATTGTATTGAGTTGAGAACTCCCCATATTTGTACTTGTGTCACCCATTGTAGCTTTGATTACAAGGACTTGGCACCAAGTACAATAATGAGAGAGCCAAGTTTCAAGGGCTGCTAGACCACTAGGCCATCCATCATCGTTCATCACCTTGAAAATTAATGTCTCTACATGGAGCCTTCCATTGTACTCACTCTAGGTGTCTCGAGTGGGTTGATACCTATCTTCAATAGAATATCTATTATACCCTTTCATTACTTTGAATAATTTGTGATCAATATTGTTTGCAATCAAAATTATAATGATTTATATATGAGGTTCCCATTAATAAAGAGATTACAAGGTTGATTTCAATAGTAATATTTTTTAATGTATATTATCAAGAATCAAAATGAATATAATTAAATGTGAATGTTTTTTACTTTCATTATTAAATTTGGCAATGACTTGGTCAACTTTGATAGTCTTGAATGATAAATGATTTATGAGTCAAGATGTTATGATTCCTCTAATAAGATTTGAGAATTTGGAGTTGTCGAAGAATAATTCTACTTTTGTTCAACTATTGAGAGTGCCATGCATAATATCTATTGTGAAAGATCAAGCACATGTTGTAGTTGTGTTAATGAGGAAAAATATTATGCAGTTGATGGATCCATAATGAAAACCCATTGTGACTACTTTCTTGGTGATAATGGAACATGATAAGGACCTATGATGACCCAAATTGATGTTAAAGCATGGATTAAGAGACTCTATTAGTAGAAATCGCCCTCATTAGATTATAGATAAAATAATTGGTCCTCAATATAGTAGAATTTTATGTCGATAAAAAAAATCAAATTGATCCCTACCAAATAAGGAAACTTCTACTATCTCGAATTAAGTGTAAACAACTCAACCTTTGCAAAAAATTGACTAACTTGCATAATGTGATAGAGCTTTGTATCCTTATTTTCATTGTGTTCAATTAGTGAAACTCTATCTTAATCAAAGAGGTCAACTAGAGGATCTAGTTCTATTATGTTTTTTTGGACTCACAAAACAAATGATGTGTAACATCATAATAATTATTTAGCACTAAATACCATAGTAGAATGGAAAATTGAACTTGAAAGCATTAACTTCACACCACTTGGTGTTGCTTATATTAACAATCATTTAATGGGGCATCTACTCATAACTTTTCTTTGCCAGGGCTAGCAAACTATGTAACTCAACTATGGTACTCAACAAGAAGTTTTTTTCATGAAAAATATTTTCATATTCCATATGATGAATGATAATATTTAATTTTAAACATATAAAAAGCTAATAATACAAAATAAGTTAAGAGAAATTTAAACACACTAATTTAATTTAATAAATTATTCTTTAAAAATCCAAAGTCAAAACGTTTGAATTTCAATAAAAAAAAAAACCATAGTTATTTGGTGTGATATATGGAAAACCTTAAAAATTGAAAAATAATATTGTTTTTATTTTTTTAATATTTTCACATATATCACATCAAATAACTGTGGAATGTTTTTTTCTTAAAATTCAAATGTTTTAACTTTGCATTAATTTAATTTTTAAAAATATTTTTTTTGAGTATAAAAATTAGAGAAAATGTTTGCACTTCTAGAGATTTGATCCCTCTTGGTGCTTAATAGATTTCAGGTTAAGATGGATGTAGGTTAGTTTTAGTCATACATGATCACAAAAAAAATATTGAACAATTAATTAATATAAACATGATAAATATGTTTAAAATTGATCTAATCAATTTTTTTTTAAATTTTCATAGTTACATAAGTTTCTTGAGATGATAGAAAGTGTTTATAACTTGAATGATATTTTTTTCTTTTTCAACACAAATAAATAATGTAAGAATGTTGAATGCTGAATAATAAGAATGTAGTCAATTGCAAATAGTTTACATTGTGACCAATCTTGGTGTTTCTTCTTCTGCTTAAATCTTACAGTTACTTTTGTTACATGTTTCCATCTTCTCATATCCATCATATGAAATGGACGTTAAAATAATAAACCAATCAAATATTTCACTTGAGATATTGTAGTAAATGTTATACCATGTTTGAATAGAATATATTACATTATGGAATACAACAACATCTTGATGTTATGAACTTAGGTTTCGATACTGCTCGGGAGATGAAGTGATTTCCTCGTGATTTACAGAGTAGAAGCTCTGGTTTGTATTGAATGGATACCAGAGGAGGAGGGAGTGGGACTCCCTCTAATAGGAATGTGGTCACAGACACGAGTAAAGGGATCCAGATGGGTTTTGGAACACATGGCCATGCAAATTGTACATTAGCAAAAATCTAGGGCTCAACAAAGGCATGCGTGAAATGACAGAGAATGAATGAAGATAGGGGCCCAATAGTTATGTGGTAATATGTAAATTCATGGGGCTCTGGCCCATAGAAAAATCCTTAAGTGATTGGATTAAAAATCACTGGAAACCAAGGGGAGAAATAGAACTACACTTAGGGTCAAAAGGATTCTTCACAGTGGTATTTGCTAATATGGAAGACAAAGACTAGATCTTTGATGGTGGCCCATATTTATTTACATCAACTAGTATATATATGCGACCGTGGATGGAAAATTTTACCTCGGAAAAAGAAACCTTTAGATGAATCTCGGTTTGGGTCAGTTTGTACTCCCTTCCACTAGAATATTGGCTTCCTACAACCTTAAAGTTGATAGGGGATTCTTTGGGTAAATTCATTAAAATTTTAGAAGCAATGCTAGAAGGAAGGTACACAACATATGCCAAAATATGTATAGAAATGGATGTCTTTGGAGCCCTGCTAGAAGCAGCCAATCTAGATTTCATGGATGAATTTTGGCTGCAACTAGTGGACTACGAAGAAATCTCCTTCTGATGTCATAGGTGCCATGAACATGGCCACCTGATAAGGGAATTCCCACTAAAAAAATGGAAGAAAAGATCAAAGAGACAAATCGAAAAGATGCAGAGGCTTTAACATACCTAAGCCAAGGGGAAGACCTAATAGAAGACAATAACAAAGTAATCAGGGAAAGAGAACTCAGACAAATAGCTTTGAAATTCTGACTAAGGAAAAACCAGAGGAGAAAGGGAGGGAAGACAAAGAAGAGAATATAGAGGTGGAAATGGGGTGGCAGACTGAGGACTATGAGCATTGAGCAGTAAGGGGATATCCCATATCTATCAAAATATTTTGAGGGAGACATGGAGATGACCCCCAGTGAGGTAGGAATAGAGGATCCATAATGTAAAGAGTTAATTAAGTGGGAAGGAATTGACTTCCATGTTTTTCCGTAACATGAAAAGAAACAAGGCATAAAATTAACAAATGAGGATCAAATAAACATAATCCATTATACATGATGAGAGAAGAAATGATATTAAGAGGGAAGAAAATACCACATTGAGAAAAAGCAAGAGGCTCTGCAAAGGGGTCTCAACTAGGAGTTAAAGCAATGAATTCTCATACAGTGTTGGTGCTGAAGCAAAGCCAAAAGAAACAAGGAAGAAAGTCGAATAGTGATGCTCTAAAGGAGCTGGGAGCTATGTTAATTAATACAAATAAGATGAGAGATATAGACTCACCCTCCTGCGCCCATCTTTGAATCATGAAAACTTTATCTTGGAATATAAGAGGCATTAGTAGCCTTAGAATTCAAAGGTTGTTAAAAAAGAGATTCAAATGGAACAACCTGATATCCTTTTTATTAAGGAATCAAAATGTTCATTAGGAAAAATAAATGGATTGTGTAAGAAACTAGGAATACGGTGTGACTTAGTATAAGTGGAAGCACAGGGCTCGGCTAGGGGTTTGGCAATTTACTGGAACCCCCAATCCCTAATTCTCCTAGATTCTGAAGCCAACAGAGCATATATGTTGGTATAAATGCAAGTTATAGGAACCCCTAGCAAAATGGTTTTCACTATTGTGTACCGGTGTCAAAGGCTTGAGGAAAAGATCACGTTGTTGCAAAATCTAAGAAGAATAAAAAGAAGAAAATGACACCTCCCCTGGGTGGTGGGGGTTATTTTAATATGATAATCTCTCTTTTAGAAAAAAGGGGGAAATATAAAAATAGAAAGAGATTCAAAAACATTCAAGGAATTCATAGAGAAAACCATACTCATAGACACGGAAACAACAAATGGATGCTTCATGTGGAGCAATAAGAGGAAAGGGAAACATCAAGTGGCATCCAGGCTTGACATATTCTTAATTTCAGAGGATTTATTGATGAGAGCGGTAAACACGACATCAAACATTCTACTTTGTGGGGGATCTGGCGACTCGCCAGTGCTATTAATCATTCAACTAGAAGCAACTCCTAAAAATAGACCCTTCATATTTGAAGCATTCTGGTTGGAACATCTTAACTTTAGAGAGAATATCCACACATGGTGGAAGGAAAGTGATATCACCAAGAAATTCATTATCTAGCCATGATTTACTAGATGGATTGAAATACACCATGTAAGGCCAATTTTACCATAGTAAACTTGCTTTCACTATAAGAAATTACTTAATAAACCACATTTGTTAAGTCATTTCTGATTAAACACATGAAGAATAATTAAATAAATAACTATTTATTTAATTATCTTCCAGGAATAATTAATTAAACCATTGTTTAACTAATATTCCTTGTCATATTTGACCCAACTATGAGAAACAAATAGATAAATCATTAATTATCTTATTTTTCTCTAGGAATAATTAATAAATCACTAATTAGTTATTATTCCTTGTCAAGTTTGACTAAATCCCCTAGGAATACCTAAATAAATCATTATTTTTTTATTATTCCTTAACCATATTTCCTGAGATGATAAATAAATCATTTATTTATTTATTATTTCTAAATAAAAGTATTTAACCAATTTAAATACTTTTTCCCTCCAATCAAATATAATAAAATATTCCAAATGGTTAATTCTAGAATTTGGTTAATAATATTTTATTATTTCCCATTATTCGAGAATAACCTAATATTTTATTATAAATAGAAGGGTTTTACATTCATTCTTCACTTTTGATCATTTTAATTGTTTCACTCACTGTTGTAGCTCTGAATATTATCATTGTCACACACCATCTTCTTTTTCATTTGAGTTCTCACTGAGCTGAAACATTTTGTTTGTTGGGTTTTACACATTATAAAGGAGAGAGACTCTACAAAAGCTGAAGACATTGAGGATAGCTAAGAACCCATCCCATAGAGGGGGACTAGTAACATATTTGTTCCCTTCACAGGTGTCGTTCAATAAAATATATTCTTTATATATTTAGTTTCCATTGGATTATTGGAGTTACTTACGTTTATTTTCTTATTCCATTCTACCATTTAACTATTATGTTGTATAGATCAAGGATTTGGTAGGGTCTGTTTCTATCATTTGTTGCAGATCTACATTGTTTAACAACCATTTTTACTATTGAGGTTGTTTATCATCCACAGTCTAAAGTGCTTTTTTTTTCATACACTCTTGATAAGAAAAAACCCCAACAGATGGAAACTCCACTAGGGAATTAGTTACGCATTTATCGACCAACAGATGGTGACTCCACTTTGTTTTTAATTCTAATTCAGAAACTTGGGTGACCTTCAGTTTGTAGATTAGGTTTTTTCTCTTTTCAGTCTCTAAATATTGTTTACTAGCATTCTAACCCTACATGAGTCAAATTTCTAACTTACATAAGTTGTTGGTTATTTCTGTAGGTCACAGGAACCAGCTGTGACAGAGACGACGAATGTTTTCAAGACTTGGCGCTCGAGAAATGAGGAGAAGAAACCACACTTTTCTGCCCCAAACTTGTGATCTAGAGGTCTAGAACACACTTTTTGGCCCAAAAAGTGCGATCTCCCAAGAATTAGGTCAGTGCTTGCAATTTTAGGGTTTTCTGGGAAAGTTGCAGATCCTGATTCTGATGGTCGGTTTGTGCGCTATGATCTCCATAAGATTTAGGGCCTTCTCCTCCTCTCCAAATTCACCACAACTCACTTAACAAATGAATTGAATTGGAGGGAAAAAGCCCTTTTATAGAAAAACCCACAGTTTTTCTGTCACCCATTGCGACCAATCCGTAGCTTAGTTTGATGAACCATCAACACCATTGGAAAGATATCATTGAGTACTACAATGGGTCTTTCTTAGTTTTTGATGATTTAACACTTCACCCAAAAGCGATTTTTCCAAAGATGGATCACTTCGTCACCTCTTAAAATCGAATTTCTTCATATTTGACACTTATACCTTGGGGACCACCTCCCCTTAGTGATTTTCATCTCTTGTATTAATATTCATCATGACTAACCATCATTTTCTCATGTTTTCATGGTCCCCATTGTGCTTATTCTTTGTGGAAACATCATCAAGTCACCCTTGTTTAGAGCATTTGCGATGAGTCACCTTTGCATCCATGGAGTCTGTTTTGCGTCCCATTGTATCATGTGACATTATTCCATCCAGATTTGCATACCATTCATCCTGTGTTGCCCATTTTGGCCTTAAGTCATACTGTCCACCATCCCCTCCGGAGTCGAGTCAGTTGTTTCCAGGTCAACCATCCAATTTATGCTCTAACAAGGGAAGTTGTTTTTTTGTCCCTTAGTCCCATTTTCCCCACTTTACCTGGTGTCAGTCCATCAATCACATTACTATTTTCTTGCATCGCTCATAGCATGCATGTCTCCTTCAGATAATACATTCAGTTTTGCAGAGCCCTTTCTTGTTCAACATGGCTTCTTTGGTTGTTTTACCTTCCCTCCCACCTATTTTTTTAGGGAAAGGAAATTATATCTCATGTACTCAAATGTTATTGTATTCCGTCCTCGCTCATTTTTTTTACAGGTGCATTATGTATATGGGACTCATTGTATTATTTTCTGGCTTATTTATTCCAACATGTCATGTACCATTCAACATGTACTTTATTTCTCAGTTTCATCTTTCTAGGTGCATTATTATTTTTGTACTGAGTTATCTTCACGGCTATATGTATGCCTCCCCTGCCTCACTGAGATCAGGTACCACAACATAAAAGGAGACTCACATCAGTTAGTTGGTCTCAACCCCTTTGTCACTATCCTCTTTCGATTCAGCTCCATTGGTCTCTATCTCTCCCTCTAACTCCCCTTCAGTGTCTAGTGATTGTGTCCTTAGAAAGTACTTCGGTCATATGTTTTGCTCCTAACACTCATATGTTGGGGGGAATCAGTTATCACCAAAAAATTAATCATCTAGCCATGATTTACTAGATCGATATAAATACACCATGTAAGGCTAATTTTACCATAGTAAAATTGCTTTCACTATAAGAAATTATTTAATAAACCACATTTTTAAGTCATTTCTCATTAAACCCATGAAGAATAATTAAGTAAATTAATATTTATTTAATTATCTTCTAGGAATAATTAATTAAACCATTGTTTAACTAATATTCCTTGTCATATTTGACCCGTCTATGAGAAATAAATAGATAAATCATTAGTTATCTTATTTTTCTCCGGGAATGATTAATTAATCACTAATTAATTATTATTCCTTGTCAAGTTTGACTAAATCCCCTAGGAATACTTAAATAAATCATTATTTGTTTATTATTCCTTAACCATATTTCTTGAGATGATAAATAAATAATTTATTTATTTATTATTTCTAAATTGAAGTATTTAACAAATTAAATATTTTTTCCCTCCCAACCAAATATAATAAAATATTCCAAATGGTTAATTCTAAAATTTGGTTAATAATATTTTATTATTTCCCATTATTCGAGAATAACCTAATATTTTGTTATAAATAGAAGGGTTTTACATTCATTCTTGACTTTTGATCATTTTCATTGTTTCATTCACTATTGTAGCTCTTATTATTATCATTGTCACATACCATCTTCTTTTTCATTTGATTTCTCTTTGAGCTTAAACATTTTGTTTGCTGGGATTTACACATTATAAAGGAGAGATACTCCACAAAAGCTGAAGACATTGGGGATAGCTAAGAACCCAGCCGATAGAGGGGGATTGGTAACATTATTTTTTGCCTTTAGAGGTGTCGTTTAATAAAATATATTCTTTATATCTGGATTCCATTGGATTATTGGAGTTACTTATGCTTATTTTCTTATTCCATTCTACTATTTAACTATTTTTATTACATAGATAAGGGCTTTGGAATGTTTTGTTTCTATAATTTCTTGCAGATCTACATTTTTTAACAAATATCTTTACTATTGAGGTTGTTTGTCATCCTCGATCTAAAGTGATTTCTTTTCATACACTCTCAATAAGGAAAAACCCCAACAGATGGTGACTCGACTGCGAAGTTAGTTACACATTTGTCTACCAACAGATGGCGACTCCACTGCGTTTTTAATTCTGATTCAGAAACTTGGGTGACCTTAAGTTTTTAGCTTAGGTTTTTTCTTTTTTAGCCTCTTAATGTTGTTTACTAGCATTCTAACCCTAGATGAGTCAAATTCTAACTTCCATAAGTTTTCTGGTTATTTCTGCATGTCACAGGAACCAGCCGTGATAGAGACGACAAATTTTTCTGAGACTTACTGCTCGAGAAATGAGGAGCATAAATCATACGTTTGTGCCCCAAAATTGTGATATAGAGGTCCATAACGCACTTTCTAGCCCAAAAAGTGTGATCTCCCAAGAATTAGGTTAGTACTTGCGATTTTAGGGTTTTCCGACAAAGGCACATATCCTGATTCCTATGGTTTGTGTGCCCACTATGATATCCACAAGATTTAGGGCCTTCTCCTCCTTTCCAAATTCACCACAACTCACATAACAAATGAATTGAATTGGAGGGAAAAGCCCTTTTCTAGAAAAACCCACAGTTTTTCTATCGCCCATTGTGACCAACCCATGGATCAGGTTGACGAACCGTCAACACCGTTTGTAAGCTATCATCGAGTACTATAATGGGTCTTTCTTAGTTTTTTATGATTTGACACTTCACCTGGAAGCCATTTTTCCAAGATGGATCACTTCGTCGCCTCTTAAAATCGAATTTATTCATATTTGATGCTTATACCTTGGGGACCACCTCCCCTTAGTGCTTGTCATCTCACGTATCGATTTTCGTCATGTATAACCATCATTTTCTCATGTTTTCATGGTTCCCATTGTGCCTATTCTGTGTGGCAGCATCATCGAGTCACCCTTGTTTAGAGCATCTATGATGAGTCACCTTTGCATCCATGGAGTTTGTTTCTTGTCCCATTGTACCATGTCACAATATTCCATCCATCTTTGCATACCATTCATCCCATGTTACCCATTTTGGCCTTCAATCATATTGTCCACCATCCCCTCCAGAGTCGAGTAAGTCGTTGCCAGGTCAACCATGCACTTTATGCTCTAACAAGGGAAGTTGTTTGTTTGTCCCTTAGTCCCATTTTCCCACTTTCCTTGGTGTCAATCCATCAATCACATTACTATTTTCCCTAGTGTCTTAGCTAAGGATCCTCATTGCCTCACCTATGGCGGGCCCTATTCTATTGACATCAACACATCTATCTTGGTTCGATCTTCCACTCTTGTTTGGTGCCTCCGATTAAGAAAAGGGAACATCATTTCCTTTTTACTTGATTGTTTCATTCTTGTGGTTCATACACTTGATGGTCTAGTGATGCAACATATTGTATGAGTGATTCCTGGGTGTGTGTGAGATGTTTCAGACCTCATGAGGGGGTGGCCCTTCAAGTAGCCCCCAAATTCCTGGATGAATTCATATTATGCTACAAACTCAGATGAAGTTTCACAGATTTGATGGGTTCGGTTCCTATCACTCGCAGTGTTCATAGCATGCATGTCTCCTTCAGACAATCCATTCAGTTTACAGAGCCCTTTCCTGTTCAACAAGGCTTCTTTGGTTGTTTTACCCTCCCTCCCCCAATTTTTTGAGGGAAGGGCGATTATATATCATGTACTTAGATGTTATTGTATTCAGTCCTCGCTTATGTTTTTTCCAGGCGCATTATGTACATGGGACACATTGTATTATTTTTTGGCTTATTTATGCCAGCATGTCATGTACCATTCAACATGTACTTTATTGCTCAGTTTCATCTTTCTGGGTGCATTATTATTTTTGTACTAAGTTATCTCGATGGCTATATGTATGCCTCCCCCACCTCACTAAGATTAGGTACCACAACATAAAAGGAAACTTACATCAGTTAGTTGGTCTCGCCCCCTTTGTCACTATCCTCTTTCGATTCAGTTCCATTGGTCTCTGTCTCTCTCTATGAATCCCCTTCAATGTCTAGTGATTGTGTCCTTACAACATACTTTAGTCATACATTTTGCTCCTAACACTCGTACATTGGGGGGAAATCTGTTATCACAAAAAAATTGATCATCTAGCCATGATTTACTAGATGGATATAAATACACCATGTAAGGCCAATTTTACCATAGTAAAATTGCTTTCATTATAAGAAATTACTTGATAAACCACATCTTTTAAGTGACTTTTTATTAAACCCTTGAAGAATAATTAAATAAATCACTATTTATTTAATTATCTTCTAGGAATAATTAATTAAACCATTGTTTAACTAATATTCCTTGTCATATTTGACCCAGCTATGAGAAATAAATAGATAAATCATTAATTATCTTATTTTTCTCTAGGAATAATTAATTAATCATTAATTAATTATTATTCCTTGTCAAGTTTGACTAAATCCCCTAGGGATACTTAAATAAATCATTATTTGTTTATTATTCCTTAACCATATTTCTTGAGATGATAAATAAGTCATTTATATATTTATTATTTTCTAAATAAAAGTATTTAACCAATTTAAATACTTTTTCCCTCCAACCAAATATAATAAAATATTTCAAATGGTTAATTCTAGAATTTGGTTAATAATATTTTATTATTTCCCATTATTCGAGAATAACGTAATATTTTGCTATAAATAGAAGGGTTTTACATTCATTCTTCACTTTTGATCATTTTCATCATTGCACTCACTGTTGTGGCTTTGATTATTATCATTGTCACACACCATCTTCTTTTTCATTTGAGTTCTCATTGAGCTTAAACATTTTGTTTGTTGAGTTTTACACATTATAAAGAAGAGAGACTCTACAAAAGCTGAAGACATTGAGGATAGGCAAGAACCCATCCAATAGAGGGGGATTAGTAACATTATTTGTTCCCTTCACAGGTGTCGTTTAATAAAATATATTCTTTATATATATGGTTTCCATTGGATTATTGGAGTTACTTACACTTATTTTATTATTCCATTCTACTGTTTAACTATTTTTGTTGCATAGATAAGGGCTTTGGCAGGTTTTGTTTCTATCATTTGCTGCAGATCTACATTGTTTAACAACCATTTTTACTGTTGAAGTTGTTTGTCATCCACAATCTAAAGTGGTTTCTTTTTGTACATTATCGATAAGAAAAAACCCCAATAGATGATGACTCCACTAGGGAATTAGTTACGCATTGGTTGACCAACAGATGGTGACTCCATTGTGTTTTTAATTCTGATTCCGAAACTTTGGTGACCTTCAATTTTTAGCTTAGGTTTTTTATTTTTTAGTCTCTTAATGTTGTTTACTAGCATTCTAACCCTAGAGGAGTCAGATTTCTAACTTCCGCAAGTTATTTGGTTATTTTTGCAAGTCACATGAATCAGCCGCGATAGAGACGATAAATTTTTGTGAGACTTGCCCCTCGAGAAATGAGGAGAAGAAATCACACTTTTCTGCCCCAAACCTGGGATCTAGATGTCCATAATGCACTTTCTAGCCCAAAAAGTGCGATCTCCCAAGAATCAGGTCAATACCTGCGATTTTAGGGTTTTTCGAGAAAGTCGCAGATCCCAATTCCGATGGTCGGTTTGTCCGCTATGATCTTTACAAGATTTAGGGCCTTCTCCTCTCTCCAAATTCACCAGAACTCACTTAACAAATGAATTGAATTGGAGGGATAAAGCCCTTTTCTAGAAAAACCCATAGTTTTTTAATCGCCCATCAACCATGCACTTTATGCTCTGACAAGGGAAGTTGTTTATTTGTCCCGTAGTCCCATTTTCCCCACTTTCCCTAGTGTCAGTCCATCGATTAAATTACTATTTTCCCTCCTGCCTTAGCTAAGGATCCTCATTGCCTCACCTATGGCAGGCCCTATTTTGTCGACATCAGCACATCTATTCTAGAAGAATGGCCTAGAGGGCGACATATCTTGGTTCCAGCTTCCACTCTTGTTCAGTGCCTCAGATCAAGCAAAGAGAATCATCATTTCCCTTTGACTTGATTGTTTCATGCTTATGATTCATACACTTGATGGTTGAGTGATGCAATAGATTGTACCAGTGATTCCCAGGTGTGTGATATATTTCAAACCTCATGAGGGGTGGCCCTTCAGGTAGCCCCCTACATGCTCAGATGACTTCATATTATGCTACAACCTCAGATGCAGTTTCACAGATTTGATGGGTTCGATTCCTGTCGCTTGCAGTGTTTGTAGCATGCATGTCTCCTTTAGATGATCCATTCAGTTTTGCAGAGACCTTTCCTGTTCAATAGGGCTTATTTGGTTGTTCTACCCTCCCTCCCACGTATTTTTTCAAACAAGGGCCATTATATCTCATGTACTCAGATGCTATTGTATTCGGTCCTCACTCATGTTTTTTATAGGCGCATTATGTATATGTGACACATTGTATTATTTTTTGGCTTATTTATGCTAGCATTTCATATATCATTCAACATGTACTTTATTGCTCAGTTTCATCTTTTTGGGTGCATTATTATTTTTGTATTGAGTTATCTTGGCGGCTATATGTATTCCTCCCCCGCCTCACTGAGATCAAGTACCACAACATAAAAGGAGACTTACATCAGTTAGTTGGTCTCACCCTCTTTGTCACTATCCTCTTTCGATTCAACTCCATTGGTTTTTGTCTCTCTCTCTCTGACTTCCCTCTGGTGTCTAGTGATTGTGTCCTTACAACGTACTTCGGTCATATGTTTTGCTCCTAACACTCATACATTGGGGGGAAATATGTTATCACCAAAAAATTGATCATCTAGCCATGATTTACTAGATGGATATAAATACACCATGTAAGGCCAATTTTACCATAGTAAAATTGCTTTCACTATAAGAAATTTCTTAATATACGACATTTTTAAGTCATTTTTGATTAAAACCATGAAGAATAATTAAATAAACCATTATTTCTTTCATTATATTCTAGGAATAATTAATTAAACCATTGTTTAACTAATATTCCTTGTCATATTTGACCCAGCTATGAGAAATAAATAGATAAATCATTAATTATCTTATTTTTCTCTAGGAATGATTAATTAATCACTAATTAGTTATTATTCCTTGTCAAGTTTGACTAAATCCCCTAGGAATACTTAAATAAATCATTATTTGTTTATTATTCCTTAACCATATTTTTTGAGATGATAAATAAATCATCTATTTATTTAGTATTTCTAAATAAAAGTATTTAACCAATTTAAATACTTTCTCCCTCCAACCAAATATAATAAAATATTCCAAATTGTTAATTCTAGAATTTGGTTAATAATATTTTATTATTTCCCATTATTTGAGAATAACCTAATATTTTGTTATAAATAGAAGGGTTTTACATTCATTCTTCACTTTTGATCATTTTTATTGTTGCACTCATTGTTGTAGCTCTAATTATTATCATTGTCGCACACCATCTTCTTTTTCATTTGAGTTATCATTGAGCTCAAACATTTTGTTTGCTAGGTTTTACACATTATAGAGGAGAGAGACTCTACAAAAGCTAAAGACATAGAGGATAGCCAAGAACCCATCCCATAGAGGGAGATAGGTAACATTATATGTTCCATTAGAGGTGTTGTTTAATAAAATATATTCTTTATATATCTAGTTTCCATTGGAATAGTGGAGTTACTTACGCTTATTTTCTTATTCCATTCTGTTGTTTAACTATTTCTGTTGCATAGATCAGGGCTTTCACGGGTTTTGTTTCTATCATTTTCTAGAGATCTACATTGTTTAACAACCATTTTTACTGTTCAGGTTGTTTTTCATCCACAATCTAAAGTGATTTATTTTCGTACACTCTCGATAAGAGAAAACCAAACAGATGGTGACTCCACTGGGGAATTAGTTACACATTTTTCGACCAATAGATGGCAACTCCACTGTGTTTTTAATTCTGATTCATAAACTTGGGTGACCTTCAATTTTTATCTTAGGTTTTTTTCTTTTTGAGTCTCTTAATGTTGTTTACTAGCATTCTAACCCTAGATAATGGATATCTTAGTAGCAATATATTTTATTTTTCAGATCTGTTAAGCATTGTAGAATGAAGAGGGATGGAAAAATGATAACCAAGATGGGTTGGTGGTTGATCTCTTCGACCCTGACTCATATGATTGACTTTCCATTCCAAATCTAGCCTAGATGATCTAAACCACCCAGATCTGACCAAAATATAGGTAGATACATAATCATTTAGGGTCATCCTTAAAAAAATTTAATAGAAAAGTTTTATCCTATGGACCCGAGGCTCAAATCTAGTGGAAAGTGTGGAGCTATAAAAAGGGTCTCTTTCACCTCTAATTACCTCACATTAATATGTCAATCCGGGAACTTTTTGTTATTTCAAAGAGTGTCTCAGTCTGAGGCTATCATTTGCCAGAGTAATGTTAGTAGCATAGTGTTTGAAAATACAAGAGCAAACGGATGCTTGTTTACAACTTAACTACTTCAAAAGATTAAATCACACATTTCAAAAGACTAAGCGATTTATTAGTCAAGGGTTCGGTAGAAATAACCCATCCCTTTGGAAACTGATGGAAAAGGAAATTAGAGAACAGATCATGGATCTTGGAGCCGAACAGTAGATGTCAATGCTCACTACAGCTTGAGATCATTCTTCACACCAATAACAAGAAATGGAACGACAAATAAGAAATGGAACAACAATTAACAAATCGAACAACAAATCTGAAATGGAACAACAAACCTGAAATGGAATAGCAAATCTGAAATGAACAGCAAATTGGAAATGGAAAAACAGTTAAGAAATAGAACAACAACTAAGTCTAACAAGCAGTAACATCTTAGTCTATCAGATCAAATGCATTAATTGTAATCTACGGGAATCAAATGACAATCCTTCACTCTTAAGGGTGGATTGGATAACACACACAAATGGAATAGCACTGGTTACTGATAACTTTTGGAACAACGCTTGAAAACCATACATACACAAAACACACTTAAATAGTAATCTGATCTAGTTATCACCTCAGTTAGAAAGAATACGACTGCATTTCAAAATAGAACAACATTATTCATTAAACCAACAATCGCAAGGAACATAACTTCCATTCAGTGGGTGCTTTCTTCTTGAACAAAAAATTGTGAT
Source organism: Pinus taeda (assembly GCA_000404065.3). NCBI lineage: Eukaryota > Viridiplantae > Streptophyta > Pinopsida > Pinales > Pinaceae > Pinus > Pinus taeda. The sequence goes on from APFE031284658.1 coordinate 99,498, forward strand.
CCCTACTTATGCTCTAAGGTATTTTTCATAGTTCAATTTGACACACAACAAGTTATGGAAAAAAATTTAAATGACGGGCCATGGTTTTAGGGTAGAACTGGGCTTTTCACTATCTAATGTTTCCTAGAATTTGATCCTACATGCATGGTGGTAACAAAAATGCCTGTATGGGTGAGGTTACCCAATCTCCCTATTCCCTTCTTGCATAATCAGGTATTGGAGGACATTGGAAACACTCTGGGTAAATTTAAAAAAATGGACTTGGGCAGAGTAGAAAAAGGCATCTTTACATTAGTCAAAATATGTTTAGAGATATACCTTATCAAATGTCTACATGATCATAGTCATTTAAAATAGGAAAAATTTCACTGGACTCGGGTTTTAGACTATTAGAATATGAAATTTAGATGTCGAGCTTGTTTCCAAACAGGAAACTTACAAAACACTTTCCCATAGGAAAAAAATACCCCCAAAAGAAAAAAAGGTAGGCCTCTAAGTCAAGGGTTTGTTAGTTTCTTGACACTTTTGAAGACGAAAAAGAGACCAAGGAAAATTCTCCAAATATATATGATCATACAAAACCTAATAGCTAATCAAATGGAGGAGTCAGAGATCATGCTAGAATCGTGACTCATAGCTAGAAGGGATCTGAATAAAAAAATATCATAGCATTAAAGTAGCAAAAAGTGGAAAAACCCATAAAAAAGGAATTGGGGGGTGTAAAGAGATCCCATGTATTTGAGAGCTCAGAATCAAGCAAAGAAGTCCCCTTGCAGGAGATGGAAATGAATCAAAAATAGTAATAATTGTTCCCAACCAAGGAGTTTGGAAAAATCTAAATTACTACTACCGCACTTAGCATTCGCAAAATTTTGTATTTTTTTTTACAATTTTTTTTCTTTTTATGGTACATCAACTGAAAGGAGGGAATGTATGAATTCTTACCAGCATCTACAAAATGTAATTCTCTTCCATTTTTTTTAGTTTGAATAAAATTATGTTTTTTTGTTTGGAAAAAAATATAAACATGGGAGAGCCAACATACACATCAAGAATCCATTAAACCTTTAAGGTCAGAAACATTTTTGAAAATTTCTATTGGCTATGGATTTTCGAGAGGCTTAGAGGCTTTGATGATGAATTTGCTATGGAATTTTCCTCAAATTTAGAACAACTAGGAGGGAATGATGTAATTACTATGGTTAGAGACTTAATTATCTATCTAAATGAGGATATTATCAATAGGATCACCACACTTCCTAGAGGAGTCAAATGGAACAAGGATGAGAGGATTAAGGCTATCATGGAAAAGAAAATGTTTTTCCTTCAGAATAACCAACCTATAGAGGATAAGAATGGAATGAGAAGAGAAATCCTACCATGTCCATGGGATGGGTGGCTTACCATCTCCTCAAGTACATTTTCAATGAGGGAAGGATTAACATTGTATATACCTACCAGTTTAGGTTGCTTTACCAATTAAGGTTTTAAGTGGATTTACCTACCCAAGTGAGACTCATAATTCCTTAATTTCACCTCCAGTCCCTAAAGGAGATGAGCATAAGAGAGAAATGGGGAAAGAATAATTATATAGCTCACCATGGTTTGATTAGACTGATATTCCTAGATGCCTTAGATAGCCTACAAATCCTTTTCTCATGGACTAATTCATCAACTTGGATATTGAAGCTTTCTTGGATACCCAATTAGAATCTCAACTAGGGCTAGAGGATGTAGAAATAGAAGAGGAAACTAAAGTAGTAGTAGAAGAAGAAGTTGATATATAAGGGGAACAGTTAAAGGAAAAACTAGAAGAGAGGATATATAAGGAGGCAAAAAAATAGGTAGAGGCACGAATTGAAATAGAGGTTGACGCAGAGGTAACTGAGGTAGGGTTGGTGAAGAAAATTTAATAGAACCATAGGTTCAAAAGCCCAAGGAGAGATATTGAACCATCATCAAGACCAACAAATAAGAGAAAAAAGGGGAAAAGGAGGGCACTCAAAAATAGAACTTAGAAGAATAATTTTCTACTACCTTAGTAGCCCTAAGCACCCCAACAAAGCCCAAAGAGAGGAAACTAAGGGAACCCCCTCTTTAGTTCAGGACAAGGAAGATATTTTTAAACAATTAAATTTATCATGAAGCTAAACAAACTTTGGAGGAAATGCATCATAGTTTTAATAAATTCAATGTGAAGGTAAATGAAACTTGGAGAAAATAATAGCTTTCTTTAGTTTTTCAGGTGGAGAAAGGCTCCAACTTTTCTAGGAAAGTTGTAGGCTTAAAATGATACAATAACTCATGATGCTTCTTAATCCATGACTCTTGTTTATTTCGGCTAAGGAGTTGGTAGGTAAATTAAACTCCTCCTATGACCCGAAGACACACACACAAGTGAAGTCAAACTATGGACCTCCCATACACTAATTAACTTTCATACCATTTAATAAAATGGTTTACCTTGTCCTCAATTTATTGAAATATATTTCATGCTTCATAGAAAGAGAATTTCATGTGTGTGTGTGTGTGTGTTTTTCTTTCAAAACATTTTAAATTTTAGTTTTCATTTAGTGTAATATGATTCACATACTTCTTAAGTCGTGAGGTTTCTCACATGATAATATTCTATGATGTTTTAATAAAATGTTTGCGAAATTAATTATTTAACGAGAATTAATAATATTATTTAAGTGACTTTTAAAATAGGGTCCTGCGCACTACAATGAACTTTAGATTAGTGCATGGACAATATTTTGTTTAATTTTTGTCATGAAGTGATTTATTTAATGTTTGTTAAATATATGAATTTTGAAATAGGTTAGGAAGTGAGGACTTTAGTTCTTAGTTCAACGGGAGGAATTTGAATATTAACTCTCATGTTTTACTTGTGTAGTCTTTAAGTGCAACTTTTTGGAGTTTCCGACAGATTTCTGGCCTGAATCTAGCAAAAACAATTGTGACCAAATCTTGATTTTTTTTGTTTAAACTTATTTTTTAACTGCATGTATGGATTCAACACCTTTAAAAACCTGAGGCACTTCAATTATGAAGATTTCACCTAACAAACTTGTGATTTCAATGAATCCGTGTAGGATTCTAGACAAACTATATATGAAAATAATCCAGAAATATTTCTAAAAAGTAGCACACACACACACACACACACACACACACACCACAGCACACACACACACACACACACACCACACACACACACAAGAAGAATTCAAACTCTCCTAAAAAATGGTTATCATAAGAAGCATCTTATTTATATTTTTTCATTATTTAATTTCCCCCTTTTTTGGACACTCCTCCTCCTTTTCATGGACAACTAGCCATTAATCATGTTTAGTTATAGTTATGATTATTAACAATGTTGTAGTCGTGTGTATTATTATGAAATCTTAGTTGGTGTTATTAATCATACATGTATATTTATTTGTATTTCATAAATAACATTAAAATAATAAATTAATAATAATAACACACACACACAGACTTATGTATGTGACGTTATCTATATAATGTCGGAAAATATCATTAATGTTATTTTTCATGATTAAAGTTTTTATATTTATTTTACTAATACATTTTTTTGTGTGACTATGGACAACTTTTCAAATATGAATTAAGGGGCTTAGGTAAGAATGGTGGAAATAGGATAAATCCTAATGAGATAAAATCCCTAGAGGTAGCCAATATTTCTAAGATGATCAAATTTAGCACCAACAGCCTAATAGCAATCACTTCTTGTTGAATTTCCTTCATCATATCAGGTTCAATATGCACCTTATTCACTAGATCATTCTAGCTAATAGGTGTATTGCATTTTTGTCATAGAGAGCATTGAATGGACTCATCTTCAATGATTCTTGATACCCATTATTATTGGAAAACTCTACTAGAGGTATAAATTCTTCCCACCTCTTTGGATGATGCATGACATACATCCTCTGCATGTCTTCCACCACACTCTTTATTCTTTCAGTCAGTCAGTCTGTCTGAGGGTGGTATGACATGTTGAAGGTTAAATTTTTCCTAAAACTAGCCAACAATGCCTTCCAAAACTTGTAGGAAAACTTAGCATCCCTATTTGATATGATCTTCTTGGGTACATGATGTAACTCACTATTTATTTTATAAAAAATTGAGCAATATCACTTTTATCATTGTATTTAATGGGTACAAAATTAGCTACCTTGCTTAGATCATCTACCACCACCATTATGACATCACACTGCTTATGTGTTCTTGTTAGTCTGGTAATGAATTCCATTGATATGACTTCCTACTTCCACTAAGGAATGGGGATTGAATGTAGCAACCCCCCTGGACGTTCACACTCTACCTTCACTTGTTGGCAATCTAGGAACTTGGTAATATATTCTTCCACCTCCTTCTTCATACTTAGCCAATAATACATATTTTTCATAGCTATTATCATTTTCTAATAACCTAGATGACCAGAATATGGTCTTTTATAAACACTTCAGGAATGATTTTCTTCCAGTTTTCCATACAAGGTATATACCACCTTCCTTCAAACGTTATCAATCCATCATTCATATGCGAGAAGTTCTTTCTTAATTCCTATTCAAGCTCTTGCTAAAAGTGTTCTTTGATTTGTTGATACCACTCATCTTGTTGTACTTTTTCCTTAATATTCTCTTGGAGGTTAAAATGACAATAGATTATAGTTTCTACATGAGACCCCTATAACCTTCTATTGAGTGAATCAATTTTTTTTTCTTCTTACCTTTTATTTAATTGATTTCAAAATTGAACTCACTAATCAAGGATAATCATATTTCCTTTCTTACATTCAGCCTAGGCTAATCAAACAAGTACCTTAGCCCTCTAAGATCTAAGTGATAAAGTTATACTTATGCTCATTTATTTTTCACGATTCATAGCACATAACCCATGCTTCTTGCATTAGGACTTATCTAAACCCTTCCTTGCAAGAATTTGTGTGCACCAAAAAATCTTTCTCTAGGTCTATTATCCTCAATATTGATGCATGTGTGAGAAAAATTTCAATTTCACAAAGTTGGCTTCGCATTTTCGTGTCCATTGAAATTTTGCTCCTTTCCCTTGTAGTGCTGTTATTTGATGTCCATTCTTTGAGAAAATTTTCTCCTTTCCTTTTCCCATGAAGGATCTTAGTTCGGTCACATTCTAAGGAATAGGACATTCCATAATGGATTTAATATTTTATGGAACCACTACTAATTCTTCTTTTGAGACAATATGTTCCAAATATTCAACTTGGGACTGGAAGAATTTACACTTGTTCAGTATGGAATAGAGCTTATGCTCTCTTAGTAATTACAACACTACTACTAAATGTTTTTCATCATCCTCTTTTGTATTTTAATAAACCAAGATTTCGTTGACAAAAAAAAAAATATGTACTTAAAACATTTTTCATTAGATGCATAAATGTTGTTGGGTTGTTTCTGAGCCCTAACGACATATTTAAAAATTTAAAGTGTCCATACCTGGTTCTAAATACATTTTTATGAATGTCTTCATATTTAATGCATACCTGATGGTACTAAGACCTCCTAACGATTTTTTAAAAGACCACAGGTCCCCTCAATGGATCAAACAGTTCATCAATCTTTGGAAAGGGATATATGTTCTTGATTGTGGATTTGTTGAGTTGTGTATAATAAATACATGGACTCAATGTGCCATACTTATTCTTTAAGAATAATACAAGTTCTCCCTAGGGTGATAAGCTAGGTGTGATATGCCCTTTGTCCAACATTTCTTTTAGCTATAATTTTATCTTTATCAACTCTAGTGTACTAATTCGGTATGGAGCTTTTGACACTAGCATTGACCTTAGTATTTTCTCAACCAAAAAATCAATATATATTCTTGGTGGAATTTCCTCAAGAATAATGTCTGCATTTGGTTTTAAGATAGCATTATCTTCCCATTTATTATTGCTACCTTTAGAGTCATTGGTCACATGGACAATCTATGGTTTGCACCCATTTCTACGACACCACTTTAGTTGTAGAAAGGTTATTTTCCTCATCATCACATGTTTTATTTTCCCCTCTAATGTTTCCTTCTCCCCTCCCTCATTGACACACTCTATGAACTTGTTGAAGCAATCAAATTTGGTTCTATGGCATGTAAGCCAATCCATGCTGACTAAGATGTCGTATGAACCTAGTGTAATAAATTTGGATTTGTAGTCATGAGCATGCCACCTATCTTGAATAGGAAAGATTTCACCACATGTTCGACCCATTTATTAGCCCTCATGGCCAATCATATTAGCCACAACCTATCATGGAAAATTCTCTACAAAAGACACCTCTCTAAAATCTTGGGGCTAATTTATTGGAAATTAGAACCTCGGTCTATTAGAATTGAAACCATTTGGTTATGAATCATACCTTCCATCTTGATTATTGATGTTGGGTCATAGAGATTTCTATGATCCAATATAACATAAATATTTGGCATTGTATGAGCCACATCCTTCATCTATCCACTTCTTACACATTGTACATCCTTGGAAAATTCCACTATAATTAAGGATAGTCTCCCTGTTGGTGTTTCTCTTCAGATGTCTAACAATACACATGTCCTCCTCTAAAGCTCTCGGTTTTAACTCTAGTGGGCTTAGTGAATAGATCCTTACTAGTAGTGGTATTCTTCTGTTAATACCCATCCTTAGCAGAAGTGGAAAATTTCACATTTTAGCTTTCAACCTTCGATTCCTAATAGCATCTTCCAACGTTTTAGGCTCATTAAATTCTATTTCATCCCAAAATTCCTAATTTAGTCCACTGAGATATCTTTGAATCTTTGACTTCTCATCATTGATGTAAGGAACATATCTTAGAAACTCTAGAAATATGGTTGTATATTCATCAGTTAACTATTGCCCAAGTTTGTTCTTAGAGAATTCCTTGGCCTTGTTTTTATAGTATCCTTCATATAGATACTTCTCCCTGAAGTATCTCCCGAATATTCTTTAGGACAACTACTACTCTTTGATATCTTTTACATTCCTCATTTCTTCCCACTAGATATTAGCATTTCCATTCATATTAAATATGGCTTCTCTATCCTTCATGTTATCAATGTAATCATGTGCCATGAAATATTTCTTCATCCCTAGTAGCCACACCTCTATTCATCAAACTTCTTCACTTCTCCATAAAATGTAAGAGCATTCACCTTGTTAAATTCATTTGGCACAAATTTGGTTCCTTACCTTCTTTGCTAGTGATATCTTTTAGTTTATGCACTTAACTAATTCTCGTGACTTCCTGACTTCGTTTTTGGAGTATGTAGTGGAGTTCCACCTCTCACTATATTCTCACTTTCTTTCCTATACCTTGTCTTATATATCTTTCCTTCTGCACCATTAATTATTAATTCATGTTTCCCAAGTGCTCATGGAATTTCTCCACCTTTACCCTTCTTAGGTGGCTCGCACCTAGATCATGTTTCCTCTACCTTTGTAAATCTGAAAGGATCTATAATATGAGGGAATTTTCCTTTTCTTTCTTATCCTGGGCCAATAAAAGACTTTAATTCTTAGCATTGTAACTTATTAGCTCAACTCATATGCATCTAATGGTATTCATCGAGTTAGGGGAGTCTTCGTCCATCCTCTTTCCAAGTGACTCTTCTTCTTGACACTAGTGGAATATATTAGGGTTATGCCACACCATTTGGTTTCACATTGTTTGCATCTTCTTATGTGTTTTCATACACACATAAGTGTTATCCAATCCACAATTCAAATAAAACATCCTCATTGTCACCTTGGCAAAGTTTTCGTAAGCATATGGATGCATGGCTATCTAAAACACCACATTTCGGGCCAGTATAACTATTATAATATAATAATCACATCAAAATCAATACTTTAATATGACATGTAGTCCACATTCAAATGCTACAGGTAACACACAATAAACAATCAACCTAATTACTACACTCTATAACAGAGTTCTATGTCTCATCCTTCTAGACCACTTTAGTGAGATTAACTTTAGGCATTACCATTGTGTTCATTTCATAAATAATGTTTTAGAGATATAAAATTTTCCTCAATCTAACCTCTGGATTGGAAGTTATGCCCATCTAAATTATGGGTCCTTAACCCTTACATATTGGCAAGGTCTACCATGTGGCGACCAAGTATCTACATGGGTATTCCACATCAACCATGGCCAATGTGGTTCCTACCATGTCATTGCACCATAGTGCCTTTTCAATGTTGCACTTGACCTCTCAAGTGTGCTTCATTCCTAACCCTCGTGGTGCTATATCAACATTATTTTCAAGTGACAGGGACATTCCTTGTCCCGTGCCTTCTATCAATCTGTAACTTTACCCCTTTAGCATACACATATTTGACCTTTGTAAAACATCATCAATATTTGTAGTAGGTAATAAATAGAATCACCATTAACACCTTCTATCTATTTGATGGGACCCATTAACCCCATGTCCTACTATGAAATGGTACTACTAATTCTCCTCTATAGTCCTGCGTTCTAAAATGATGTGGTGGCCTATCTATGTGAGTGGCCACATCATTTCTACATGGATAACCCATGATAAATTTCACTACAATCCATATCCATGTTTGTTCTAGATGACACTTTAGGTAATCCACGTTAACTACTCCTTCAATTCCCTATTATTATCATCTTAACATCAAGGTGGTGTCATCTAGTCACACAAAAATTCCCAAAGGTGCCACTTCAACTCAGGTATTAGGTCACACCAATGTTCGAGGTCTCCATGCAAGTGGAGTTTCCTGTTTATAGATAGATTAAACTTTGTCATGCCCTTTGTCAATCAATGCTGACATTTCCAACATGGAAAAACTACCCATTACACTACCATGGAACATTGAAAATAATGGTGATAGGTGATGTGAAATTTCCTGTCCCATAGCCTCTATCATTTGCACCCTTTCCCACGAGCCATTTACTAACTCACCTATTAAGGCATGACATATTTTTTTTTATGGAAATTAATGAGAATTCTCCTATTGAGCACTTTGTTATCACCCTTCTTTTACAGTTCATGGTTCTTTGTTCGGAACTTATAAAGGTTGTTCAACCTAGATACAAGTCTACCCCATTAGACCTCATAATTGAAGTCTTAGGAACATCAATTACCTGAAATGGCCAATTCCAACACTCATAGCACAACGCCTTAGTATTGGAATGTAACAAGAAGAGGAAACAGTGGTTGTCATTAATAACATATGTCCACAAAGTATTTTAGCTTGTCATAAGTAGTAATTTAGCAACATAGCTCATTATCTCTAAGGCATGGGGTCTTCACTTCCATTACTACATACAACCTATGCATTTACACACATCATAAAAATTTCCTAGATTTTATTAAATAAACATTCAAATTATTATCCACTGACCTTTAATAACACTTACACAACATCTGTATGAAATATTCACACAAAACATATGATGGAATGCACACACAACCACAATTTTTAGGTCATATTAAATTCAAACATGAAAATATGAATAACTTGTTATTTTGGGGAATATCAACATTACAAATATTGTCAAGTCCCAAGTAACCATGATAACCATTCACAAACCATTACATTACAACACACAAAGATAAACCTCCTCCTTGACAGTGTTGAAATGGTCATTACCATGGAATAACAAAAGTCATCATTGATATTGCATAAAAATACACAAGTTACAAGTAAGAAACTTATCTTATAGTAACTAGATAACAAATTATTAAGACATGGAATTCAAGTTGTCTCCGAACCATAAGCCAACTACACTACTATCCTTTAGTGTAGATGACCACCCATGAGCCTGATATAAAGCCTAGGGAGTGAAGTGCTAAAGTTAAATTTTCACTTGTCATTCACAACACATGGGAATCCAAAGTGCAAAATGCCTCCACTTAAAAACCATGAGTCCATAGTACATGGCATCTCCACCCAAACCACACTTTATGGAATCTAGAGCACCGAGAGGCTCACCCAGCCAACCACCAGAGGATTCCAAAACCTAAAGGAACCGCACCTGCTTTACACTTCACGAATCCAGAGCCCATGGTGCTTTCATCTATCTCTTGAAGGAAGCCAAACCACATTGTGTCTCAACCTAGTTGACTTCATGAGAATCTAGGTATATTGGTCTCCACTTGCTTAAAGACACACTCAGGGATCTAAAGAGATAGTCTCCACCCAGTTAACAATAACCAGGATTCTAGAAACTAGCCTCCACCTTTCTATACACCATACTCTAGAATCCAAATCACACCCCATACTCCACCTGAAAAATCACATAGGAATCTAAAAATCTCAATCTCCACTTGTGCTTTCCTTTACTTTCATATGTTTTCATCATTTTTGTTGTCTATACCCGCTCATCGACTTCATTTTCTGTGTATTCTTAGTTCAAGTTTCATCCACACTCTCACTTCTGAGTGATGCATTCCCTTTATAGTGTATTCCTGTGTCATTCCATTCCCTTCTTATTGTGTGTTGACTGTCACTTCCATCCTGTAGGACTAACTTTTCTATTTTCCCAGTTTCCCATACAACATTGTTGAATTTGTGTATAATGAAACATGGATATAGGATAGGATTAATTATGAAATTTAAAGTTTTTCTATCTTCCTAAGATATTCCCAAGCAACATCAACTCCCAACTTTAAATCCATGTCCTTCCTTTCAATTCAATCATTTCATATTACCACATTTAATTACAATTACATATGAAAATATTTATAGGAGGTGGTTACCATAAAGGGTTGTCAAACTCCTCTCCTCCGCCCCCTCCTCCATTGACACAACTTTCAACACCCTAACTGGGGATTTACCATCCTTTTAATTTTTATTTTTCTGCTAGCTAAACTAAAATGGTAAAAAGAACATAATTACTTTTGAGATAAATACCTTTGATCTATGGAGGTTAAATCCATACCCTCCATCTAATAATTATTGTTAATTGAATTAAAATTCTCGAACCCCTATTTCAAAAGATATATGTATATCCGTGTAATTAGTAATTTTTAATTTGATCACTTGGAACTATTTTCTGTATTTTAATAGTTTTGAATGATCGACACATTATAAGTTAATAAATTCTAATTGAGTTTGAGAATTTGGATTTGTTGATTTTTTTTTATGCTTATTGAAGTATTTGGGATGTCATATAGAATATTTATGAAATATGATAAGACATATATTGTGGTAATTTTGATGAAATACTAGAGAACTTAGCAAATGGTCATAACAAAACACATTGTGACTAATCTCTTGGACGCTACTCCCTTATCCATAATGGAAATTGATATGTAGATATCTTCAACCAAATTCACATTCTAACATGGATTAAGACACCTATGGAGTACTAATGCTCACTATTACATAGAGGTAAAATTGCTTATCCTCAATGTGGAAAAATTTGATGTTGATAGAAAATAACTTAGAGAAATGCTTACCAATGAATGAAACTTCTCTAATTCCTACTTAAGTGTAAACTTTTAGCCTCTACAAGAAATTGAGCAACTTGTGTGATATGATAGATTTTTTATCCTTTCTATTAGTGTGTTGAGTTACCAAGCTATGACTTGGTCAAAAGAGGTTGGAGAGTTAACCTTAGGATCGACTTCAACTAGAGGATCTAGTTGTGTCATCTTATTATGCAATAAATAATTATGTTATATTATGTAGTAATTTTATTTGTATTTGAGATTAAATTACAATTTTTAACGATTATTTTTATTACGTAAATCTCTTGAGATGCAAACCTCGAGAAAAAAATATTTGATCTCTGAAGACGCTTGGTAAATCCATAATTAAGATGGATCTAAGCTAGCTTGTAGAATAGCAAACTCGTAAATATAGTTTAAAAAAAATTGATGTATTACTATATGCTCTTATGAGAAAAAGCATACTCTTACATGTAAAATCATTTAAATTATATTTATCAACATCATAAATGAATCATATAACTTGAAATTTAAAAAACACACCACACAACGCTAAAATTAGTAAATATATATTAATAATATAATAATTAAATATATAGTAAAAATAAGGCAAATTAACATTTTTTAAATATAAAAGAAAAATTGTAAATAACATCTCACAACACTAACATTGTTAAATATATTTTCAAAACAATTATTATGTTAGAGACACTTACAACCCCTAATATAATGTATATGTATAGACATTAGATGTTAGAAGTTAGATATGTAGGTGTTAGATGTGTAGTCGTTAGATGTGAGATGTGTAGGAGTTAAATATGTGAATGTTTTTTAAATGTTGAGCACATAACTATACACATGTTATGTTATGTAAATATTTTTATTTTGTCAAATTACATTAAAATAAATAATTAATTAATATTAAAATAAAGCTTAGATAAAATAGTAAATTTTCCCAAGGTTTTAGGCTCTATGTTTTTGCAACCCATGGTTTTTTCCCATGGTATTCTTCTTTAATGGTCAATTTTACATAAAAAAAAAAAATAAAATTTTAAAATAATAATAATAATAATAAAATTAATTATTATTATTATTATTAATTTTAATTTTAATAAAATTGAGATAAAATAGTAAATTTATGGATGGAGGTTTTTGGTCTCCAGGTTTTATCAATCCATAGCTTTCACTGTGGTATTATTCTATAATGTAGTCTATTTAAATGTATTCTTTGCTAATGTAACACATTCATGGCAATAAAATTTTTAAATACACCAAAATAAAGTCACTCAATAAATGTGCACTACATGAAGATTTATAGATCTGTGGATGCTGGGGATAAACAACCTTTCTCACTTTGTTACAAACTTTCAAGCACTAGAATTTTCTAGGTTGTTTTGTATGTTATTAATTTTATTTTATGTGTTCTAATTTTAATGTTGAATGCAAAGAGAAACTCAAACATGAAAAAATAAAATCTGGTCCATATAGTCCTACATTTTTTTTATATTTTTTTTTTTTTCTACTGACTCAACTTAAACTGTGTCAATCATTAGTTTTAACTTCTGCATGAAAATTCACTCGAATATGTCTCCTAGATATTCATAACAACTTAGTTTCAACACAATTATGTCTCCTAGATATTCATAACAACTTAGTTTCAACACAATTGTTATTGATAGCTATTCTTACTCAAGATTAATGGAATTGGAAGAAAATGTTAGATATATATGGCACTTAGATTAAAGGTTTTTTTGGTGGAAATCACTATAATTAATCCAAAAATTCTTACTCATGGATCCATTGGGATACTCTCTGAATACATGGACCAAATATAATGTTTTCTGCACTATGTCCGTAAAAGTGTGATATATGCGATAAGAATTGCAATCTTTATATATCTGTGTTAACTTAATTTTACTGTAGGGAACAATAATAATATTTTGATAGAATAATGAGTTTAAGGAGAAGTCTATTGCCCTAATTTTAATATCTATCTAAAATTCTCAACCAACTCTATTAATCTTGAGGAGTGGATTATTATGTATCTTTGTTAACTTAATTTTACTGTGGGGACAACAAGAATATTTTGATAGAATAAT
>APFE031284658.1:113886-133811 GCA_000404065.3 Pinus taeda
TGTTTGTTTATTTTATAATTTAGTTTCCAAAATTAATTTTCAATTTAATAATTATAGCCGATGAAAGAGATTTAATCTTTATTGAATATTCTTTATATATATATTCAGTACAAAAAAAGCTTAATTTTTGTATTATATTCATAAAAAGAGGATTATACAGATATAATGCTTTGTGTGGATAAAGTCGGCATCATGGGCATATATGATTTTCCAAAACCACCTAAAGTGAATACAAAACAAAGGATAGATATCCCATTCAGCTGCATATAGAACATATGGAGAAAGATATATGATCAATATATATAGAGTATATTGTTCCTATGGCCAGATAATATGTGAAAACCTTTCACAACAAGCAAAATAAGGAAAAAAAGGATACATACCAGAAATTCTTCATTGAGAAAGGAAATTATGTACCTGGAAGGCAAAAGTCCTGGATCTGGTAGGTGAAGTTGTCCATCTTGATATGCATTCGCCAAATACCTTGAGGAGAAGATAGGCCCATTTTGGATAAGGCATCTGCATTTTTTATTTTGTCCCTGTCGATATGTGAGATAGTGTTGTCCCTCCTCCTACTACATAGTGCTTCTATCTTGTTCAGCCATCCTTCAAGATGTATATTTTTTATGTTGTATTTTGACAATACATGATCAGTGATGACTTTCGAGTCTCCATAGATTTGTAGATTCGGTAAATCTAGAAAGATACAAAAGGAGAGAAGGATGGCTAATGCCATCGCCTCAACTCTATTGTTGGACCTTGGTCCGCCATTCCAATGAATTTCAAAAGCTTGTCCTTCTTCTGGAATGATGTATACTCCACATGCGCACGTTCCTTGTTTAGCAGCACCATCAAAATAAGCTCGTGGGATAGCCGAGGGAACCCATGTCAATAATCCGCTTCCATTTCTGACCCTGATCTGACCTGATGTTTCAAGTGCGTTGTATTAACATAGGATAGATTCAAAAACATAAGAGTGAGATTCCTTTTTTGAACTGAAAATCATTCCATTTCTCCATTTCCAAATGGTCCAAATAGTTAGTTTAACTTCAATACGTTTAATATTTATTGAATATTAAGAAAATATTTACAAAGATTCGCATTGTGACAAAGATAGTGTCAATATGAAAATCAACCATGGTTATTTTGACAAAGATGGTTTTAGTATAAATCCCTTGGGTTTATAATATCAATCATGGTCAACTGTGGTCAATCATAATCAGTGATGGTTAACCATGGTCAAATGTTGCATTGTGACAAAGATTGTCACAATATGGAAATCAACCATGGTAAACCATGGCCCAATGTCACTTTGTGACAAAAATTGTCTCGATCTAAAAATCAATCATAGTTAAGCATCGTTAACCATGGTCCAACTTCGCATTGTGACAAGGATTGCCTCAATATGGAAATCAACCATGGTCAACCATGTTCCAACATCGCATTGTGACAATGATTGTCACAATATGAAAATCAACCATGGGCAACCATGCTCCAACGTGACATTTGGACAAAGATTGTTTATATGAAAACCAATCACGGTCAACCATGGTCCAACTTTGCATTGCGACAAGGATTGTCTCAATATGAAAATCAACCTTGGTCAACCATGCTTATTTTATGGTTTATAATATTTATCTTCCGGTTCACATGCCTCTGGTTTATAATATTAATCCCTTTGGTTTAATATTATTTCCTTGGGTTCATAATTCCTCAGGGTTTTAATATTAATCCCTTGGGTTTATAATATCAATCCCTTGAATTTAAAATATTTCATAATATTTTTATTAACATAATAATATTTATTAATATTTTTATTAACATAAAGATTGCCTCAATGCGAAAATCAACCATGGTCAAACATGGACCTATGTCACATTGTGACAAATATTGTCTCGATATGAAAATCAAGCATGATCAAGCATGGTCAACCATGGTCAAAATTCACATTGTGACAAAGATTGTCTCAATATGAAAATCAACCATGGTCAACCATGCTTATTTTAGGGTTTATTCCAACGGGTTTATAATATCAATCCCTTGGGTTTATTAATTTAAGGGTTCATATTCCTAGGGTTTAATATTATTCCCTTGGGTTTGTAATCACTTGGGATTTTAGTATTAATCCCTGGAGTTTATTATTCCCTTGGGTTTATAATATCAATCATGGTCAACCATGGCCAATCATAGTCAAGCATGTTTTATAAATTCAATCATGGTCTACCATGGTCCAAAGTCACAGTTTAACAAAGATTGTCTCAATATGAAAATCAATCATTGTTTCAACCATGGTCCAATGTTACAATATGACAAATATTGTCTCAATATGATAATCATGGTTAACCAAGGTCTACCATGGTCAATCATGATCAATCTTAGTCAACCATGGTCAACCATATTTTATAAAATCAAACATGGTCATCCATGACCAATCATGAGCCACCATTTTCGAACATCACATTATGACAAAGATTGTCTTGATATGAAAATGAACCATGGTTAAGCATGGTCATCCATGGTCCAACATCGCATTGGGAAAATGATTGTCTCAATATGAAAATCAACCACGTTCAACCATGGTCAACCATGCTTATTTTAGTGTTTTTAATATTTTTCTTAGGGTTTATATACCTTGGGTTTATAATATTAGTTCATTGGATTTAATATTATTCCCTTATGTTCATAATCCCTTGGGGTCTTAGCATTAATCCCTTCGATTTATCACCCACTTGGGTTTATATTATAAGATCCCTACATTTATTATTCCATTGCTTTTATAATATCAATCATGGTCAACCATGGTCAATCATAGCCAACCATGGTCAACCATGGTCAATCATAGCCAACCATGGTCAACTATGGTCAATGTCGCATTGTGACAAAGATTGTCTCAATATGAAAATCAACCATGGTACAAAGTCATATTTTGTAAAAGATTGTCTCGATATGAAAACCAATCATGGTCAACCATGGCCCAAAATCGCATTGTGACAAGGATTGTCTCAATATGGAAATCAACAATCGTTAACCTTGGTTAATGATGTTTATTTTAGGGTTTATAATATTTATATTAGGGTTTATATACCTTCGATTTATAATTTTAATCCATTGGATTTATTATTCCCTTAGGTTTATAATATCAATCCCTTGGGTTTATTATTACCTTGGGTTTATAATATCAATCATGTTCAACCACGGTCAACAATAGTCAAATGTCACATTTTGAAAAAGATTGTCACAATATGAAAATCAACCATGGCCCAACGTCGCATTGTGACAAAGATTGTCTCAATATGAAAATCAATCATGGTCAAGCATCATCAACCACTATCAAACGTCGCATTGTGACAAGGATTGTCTCAATATGGAAATCAACCATGGTCAACCATGGTTAACCATGGCCAACCATGGTCCAAAGTCGCATTGTGATAAGGATTGTCTTAATATGAAAATCAACCTTGGTCAACTATGTTTATTTTACTATTTATAATATTTATCTTTCGGTTTATATACCTTGAGTTTGCAATATTAATCCATTGGGTTTAATATTATTCTCTTGGGGTTTATAATCCCTTGGGGTTTTAGTATTAATTCCTTGGGTTTATTATTCTCTTGGGTATATAATACCAATCCCTTAGGTTTATAATATTTTTATTAACATAGATAATGTCTCAATATGAAAACCAACCATGGTCCTATGTCGCATTGTGACAAATATTGTCATGATATGAAAATAAATCATGGTCAAGAATGGTCCAACATCGCATTTTGACAAGGATTGTCTCAATATGGAAATCAACTATGGTAAACCATGTTTATTTTATGGTTTGTAATATTTATCTTAGTGTTTATATGCCTTGGGTTTATAATTTTTATCCCTTGGATTTATTATTTTCTTGGGTTTATAATATCAATCCCTTGGGTTTATTAATCTAAGGGATCATATTCCTAGGGTTTAATATTATTCCCTTGTGTTTCTAATCGCTTGAGTTTTTGTGTTAATCCCTAAAGTTTATTATTCTCTTGGGTTTATAATATCAATGATGGTAAATCATGTCCAATCATGGTCAACCATGTTTTACAATTTCAATAATGGTCTACCATGGTCTAACATCGCACTGTGACAAATATTGTTTCAATATGAAAACCAATCATCGCCTTAAACATGGTTCAATGTCACATTATAACAAAGATTGTCTCAATATGATAATTATGGTCAACCATGCTTTACCATGGTCAATCATAGTCAATGTTGGTCAACCATGATCAACCATGTTTTTTAAAATCAAACATGGTCATTCATGGTCAATCATGGTCAACTATGGTCGAACATCACATTCTAACAAAGATTTTCTCTATATGAAAATCACCCATGGTTAATCATGGTCAACCATGGTTCAATGTTGCATTCCAACAAGGATTGTCTCAATATGAAAATCAACCATGGTCAACCATATTTATTTTAGTGTTATTAATATTTATCTTAGGATTTATATACCTTGGGTTTATGATATTAATCCATTGGATTTAATATTATTCCCTTGGGTTCACAATCCCTTGGGGTTTTAATATTTATCCCTTGGGTTCATAATCCCTTGGGGTTTTAATATTTATCCCTTGGATTTATTATTCCCCTGCGTTTATAATACCAATCCCTTGGGTTTATTATTCCCTTTCCTTTATAATATCAATCATGGTCAACCATGTCCATTCATAGCCAACTATGGTCAACCATAGTCAAATGTCACATTGTGACAAAGAATGTCTTAGTATGAAAATCAACCATGGTCCAACGTCGCATTGTGACAAAGATTGTCTTTATATGAAATCAATCATGGTCAATCATGGTCCAACGTCGCATTGTGACAAGGACTATCTCAATATGGAAATCAACCATGGTCAACCAAGTTTATTTTAGGGTTTATAATATTTATCTTCAGGTTTATATACCTTGGCTTTATAATTTTAATGAATTGGGTTTATAATATTTATCTTCAGGTTTATATACCTTGGCTTTATAATTTTAATCAATTGGGTTTATAATATCAATCCTTTGGGTTTATTAATCTAAGGGTTCATATTCCTAGGGTATAATATTATTCACTTAGGTTTAAATCCCAACCAATTATATCCAACCATGGTCAACAATGGTCAGACGTTGCATTGTGACAAATATTGTCTCAGTATGAGAATCAAGCATGGTCAACCATGGTAAAATGTCACATTGTGACAAATATTCTCTCGATTTGAAAATCAATCATGGTCAACCATGGTTGAATGTCACATTGTGACAAGGATTGTCTCAATATGAAAACTATCCATGGTCAAGTAGGGCCAACCATGTTTATTTTAGGGTCCATATTCATAAGGTTTAATATTATTCACTTAGATTTAGTATTATTCCTTTGTGTTTATAATCCCTTTGGTTTTTAGTATCAATAATATCAATAATCCCCTGGCTCTATAATATTAATTTGAAGAGCTTATAATAATTATAAAAATGAGTGAATGAATTATTATTATTATTTATTAATTAATGATGTTGTTAATAATAAAAATAATAATATTAACTAATGATAATAGTAATGTTTAATAATAATAATAATAATCATAATTATACTCCTTTTATGTATATCAATCACATTTATTAATATGGTTGTGCTAATATGAATCTTAATAAAAGCGTTTAATCAACCTCACGTTCACATATAGGTGACTTGATTGTTAGTTAGATTTTGCTAGATAGATTAGGATATTATAAATTACATTTGAAATACAAGCTGTGAGCCATTGTGACAAAAGCATCACCTAGAATGGTTGTTTGATCATAGTGAGAATGGCATGCAACCGTTTAATTTGAATTTTATTTTCCATTTTGTTTTATTAGATCATGGATCATAGCCGTAATAAGCATTAACGGTTAGATTTGAAATTCTTAAATAACGCTCGGTTGTGGTTGGATTGCAAAGCAATGTTGATGCGAGAGCCGCATTTAATCAACAGATTATTCTGGTCGTGCGAGCTTCATTTAATCAACAGCTTGTTCATGAATCTCTTCATTTTATTACTTTCTACTTCTTGGGCTATCTCCCATAATCCAGATGTAAAGTAGTGCTCTCTATTGTAAAAACAATTTTTTTTATAAAATTATATTAAAAAAAAAAATTAATAGGTAAACCTTTGAATATTAAATTAGAATTAAATTATATTCTAATTGATTATATTAAACTGTTAAATTATATTGTTTCTATATTGCAAAAAGGTTTTGATATTAACCGACGCCGCCATATACCACAGATCATGCTTTAATATTTGTTTCTTCTGATACCAGACTCTTAAGGTTATACTTAATTGTCATTTTTAAATTGGATTAGTTTAATGATGCTTGCGAAAATGCAAACATCATTAAATATTTTGTATGGGCTAGTTTTGATGTGATATTTTATTTTGGTATTTGTGCTATATTGGAAAATAATTTTGCCTAGTTTTGATGTGATATTTTATTTTGGTAATTGTGATATATTGGAAAATAGTTTTTAAATAGGGAAAATTGAAGTACGTGATTGGTTGTTGCAGAAACTCTAAACACTGAATGTGATCATTGTTATGATTGATTTACAATGGACACTAGAGTTTATGTTAGTGTTTTGATGATAACGATTAATGGCGAAGGCTTCACGATACAGACTGACAGATTGTGAGGTGTAAAGTCGCATAGCTTGCGGGGCACAAGGTCCATTACGCAGAGAGCTCGGGGGTTGAATAAAATCAGACCCTAAACAAAATGGTTTTTTTTGAAATATTTACAACCAGATATCAAATGTGAGATGGTGCCACATAAGCAATAGTGGTGTTGACCAAACCATTTATGTTTCATTCTCTATTATTTCATCATTACTACGGTCTCATTTAACTAATTTTATTAATTTGAATATTTATATTATTCTGTTAGTTTATTTAGCGATTGAAATACAATACAAATTAATGTGATGTGCATGCATCAAATATAGTTATATAGATTTAAATTTTAAATATTGTCATTTTATCTAAGTTATCCACACAAAACCAATGTTTTGAAATTATACATTTAAGAACATCATTATTTTTCCCAATAAATTCACTTGCAAGATTAATGATGATCAAATGGGAGAATTGTTAAATATATGTCATACAAGTTCAATGGTTCATATGTAGGTTTTAACCCTATACAAAAATTACCTACAAATGAATTCTTAAAAACAAAAAATACAAAATGGCGAGAAATATAAAACAAATACGTAGAGATTTCCCTTGGATCCCAAAACTAGGCCTACCAGATTGATTTTTCATTATGTTCCTTTCAATGTTACAATACATATATAAACATGTCAAAGCATTCATAAACCCCAATCCATTATCCCTGGAGTAGAACATAATTGTAGTTCCCTTGACCAGATCTATAAGATACAATGGGCAGAAAACCATCATGCCCAAAACCATGTGCAAAACCCATGCAAAAAATCATAGGTAGGTCCACCCACCTAATACAGGGTCCAAAAAAAAAATTTCCCAGGGCGTTGCCCCGAACCCTGTGCAGGGTTGCCACCGCCCCACTGCAAACCCCCTGACAGTAGGGTTGCCACCCACCATGTCACCCCCCCAATTGTGGCTGCCGTAACGAACGGGGGTTGTCGCAATATAACACACACCCAACATCATAATGGTTTCACAGAAGCCTTACATCAAGAAAAATTTACTAATAAAAATGCTAACAATTATGGCATATTGATTACAAAAAAATATTATTAAAACACATTTCTACATCAACTTATTTATAAATAGTACTTATTAAAAACATTAAAATATTAATTAGTTGATCTGGATTAGATCATTATATTGTTTCGTCATCCATCTCGATGCATTTGGAGTTGAAAAACTGGAGTAATCAACTCATGGGACCATTTTTACAGGCGAGATTGAGTTTGGAAAAATGAGGTCTCAAACATTCGGGAGCATTTTGAGTCATCAAATGACATTTTTTGAGGTAAAACTTGGCCGCTTCCGCATGGCACCATTTCATGTTTTTCTACACACAAAGATATTTCCCATGGCGCAAGAAGCGCATCAATTAGAGTTGATCTTCCTATTTTCACACTAATAATTCGGGAGGATGTCGCGTCAGCCCCCATTACTCATGGAAAATGGGATAGCCATATGTTTTTGATGTAAAATACTATAAAAGAGTCTATATTGTAACTCTAGTTAAGAGTTGATGTAGTCAAAATTAACCACTAATAGGCTATCGGGTTCTCTTATAATCGAGCCACTAGGAGGAAGAGGTATTTCATTATTTCGAGAGAATTTTGTTCCGTAGTTGAGCAAAGATAGTTGGGAGAGATAGGAGGTGGAGCACACATAGAGGATTTGTGCACTGTAGTATCCCATGAGCCACAGAGATTACTTCTTTGTACCTGCAGCCATATTTCCAGACAGAGAAAGAGAGCGAAGCGACCTCACCTTCCAGTCGAGTTTTCTCCCGAAAGGGTTTCCGAGAGAGCATATCTTATGTCTTATGTGTGTGCATGAGCTTATTTTGTCATTCTTTAATTTTTTTCATAATTTCCATTCGCATACATGCACTAATTACAATTAAATTTACATATCTAGAGGTTTAATATAATTATAATAGTGTAAAGTTTTCAGATTTCTAATATAATATTATTAGGTTTGTTGTGACAAAATATCTAGTGGAATATCCACAATAGTTTACAAATAATTTAGTATCAGAGCAGGTGTCTTTGGGTATTTCTTGGAGATTGCAAGGATCTAGATCGGCAAGGCAGAAAATCATAAAACCCTAATCATGGTTGACGAATCTGTAAATGAAACTCATGATCATGCAGAGGAGACGTTTATGTAGTTTGAACAACAACCTGAAGATATCAACCACAATGTAAGCCTCCTCATGGTGGCCTTGAATAGAAAGCTAGAGATATTTGGAGAAGATGGGGGTTCGAATGCAGAGGAAAAAATGAGAATAGGGATCAGAAGATCGTGGAGAAACAGAGAACCAATCAAAGAAAGGACTCGAAAAAAGATCAACCCAGTTCGAGTGTCATGAACCAATCACATGCCCTATTTAAAATGGAAGCAAAAGTCGATATCAAGTCATATCACAATGAGACCGACGCTCTAAAGCTGAACCATTAGTTGCAGCAACTGAAAGTTTATATCAATGTCCATTAGTTCGAGGAAGGGAAAAAGATCACATTCACATGTCCAAAATTAGACGGCCATGCACTGACTTGGTGGGAGACCCACACGGAAACCTTGAGGTTGGAGGGAGAACCTCTAGTGACTAAGTGGGAGGATTTCAAAACCCTCATTAAGTCACAGTTTTATCCCATTGGGTATGTGGAGGACCAGTGGATCTGGTGGCATTACTTCATGCAAAAGCCATGCCAAAGCATGCAGGAGTACACCATGGAATTCAGAAATATGGCTATAATATTGGATATATCTCCAAAGAACCTAGATGAACTCAAGTATTTGTGGGGTCTGCATCGCCATTTGCATGAGAAAGTGATGTTGTCCAAGCCCAAATCAGTGGATGAGGCTTGTGTATAGGTGCAATACCTATAAAACATAGGCCTAAAGAGAGCGCAATAAATTGGATCGGAGTAGAAGGAGAAAAATGATGCTTCCAGGAAGTGTTAGAAGAAGCAAAAAGGGGGAAAAGATAAAAAGACGAGAGCCACAATGCACTAGTGTAGAGATCCTAGAGACCTCTGCAACATTTATGGCCATACAGAGGAGAAGTGTTGGAATTTTCATCTAGAGCTAAACCCAAAGAAAAAGAAGAAAGATAAAAATAAGAAGAATCTCATGGCCATGAATTCGAGAAACCAAGTTGAAAGTAGTGTGGATGTGGATGAGATTATCATATGTACATCAGTGCAGAAGGAGGTGAATTAGAGAAGCCTTCAGCAACATGAAGAAAAGAAGTGACCAAACTCTTTGACATAAAGATACATGTAAAGAAGAAAAAGATTGATGCTTTGTTTGACTCTGGATCATAGTCAAATCTCATTGTAGCAGAGATGGTCAAGAATTTGGGGTTCAAAGTTCGTGATCATCCAAACCCATATCCAATTGGTTGGGTAAATAAGGGTGCAGAGCTAGAGGTAACAAAATAGTGTAAATTTAGATTTTGTATCAGTGTTGGTTTTATTAATGAAGTATATCTAGATGTGGTTCCCCTTGATGTATGTGGAGTCATGTTTGGGAGTCCATACATGTACATGTGTGATGCAATGTTCATCAGGAGAGCTAACTAGTATCGTCTCGTCAAGGATGGAAAATAATTCATCATCAACACACACAAAAGAAAGTCAAAAAATTCATTAGTATGTGTCAACCAAGCTAAGAAATTGATCAGTTCCAACAAGAAGTATGTTTTATTGTTTTTAAGAGAAAGTCAGTCTGTAGAGGAGTCAATAAGAGGAAAGGCATCCATGGAGGGGTGTACTATGAAACAAAAAAAATTTGAGGATTTGTTACAAGCATACATGGATATGTTTTGAGAGCATAAATGGTTACCACCTAAGAGAGAATTGGAACACGAGATCCAACTATTGCCAGATTCCTCATCGCCAAATATTAGGATGTACAAGCACTCTGCTATAGAAGCAAGTGAGGTGAAGAAACAATTGTAGTAGCTATTAGAATAGGATGTTATTTGACCGAGTACATTACCCTTTGGGTCACCCATCATTATTGTGTCAAAGAAGAATGGGAATCGGAAGATGTGTATAGATTGTAGGGAATTGAAAAAAATCACACTCAAGAATAGATACCCCCTACCCAAGATAGATGATTGTTGGGTCAGTTGCAACAAGAAAAATACTTCACCAAGTTGGACTTGAAGCCTAGATATCACCAATTTCGAGTCAAACAAGAAGATACATGGAAGACCACATTCAAAACTAGGAAAATTTAGTCATGCCATTTGGCCTATGTAATGAAACAACTACATTAATGAGATTAAGGAATGATGTACTGCGACATTTTATCAATTCATTTGTTATTGTCTATTTGGATGATATACTCGTATATAATGCTGCATGGGAGGAGCATATTTCACATTTGACGTAAGTGTTGGAAACATTAAAGAAGCAACAACTGCTAGAAAATATCAAGAAATGTGAGTTTGCACAACAATCCTTGGTGTATTTGGGGTATTTGGTCGGTGGAGGAGAGATGAACATAGATCCTTCCAATATGGATTCCATCATGAAATGGTTGGTGCCTAATAATGTTTATGAGGTCAGGGGTTTCATTGTGGCAGCACAATATCTGAGGAAA
The DNA here is from genome assembly GCA_000404065.3 of Pinus taeda. Lineage (NCBI taxonomy): Eukaryota > Viridiplantae > Streptophyta > Pinopsida > Pinales > Pinaceae > Pinus > Pinus taeda. Next base: position 125,230 of record APFE031284658.1, read on the forward strand.
TTCATAGCCTCATTTCCAATGGTAGCAACACTGCTCCATGCCATAAAAGAGAGTGGAAAGAGTTTCCATTGGGAAAAAGGTCAATGAAGGCCTTTTGAAGAGATGAAGAAGAAGATCATACAAGAACTAGTTCGGGCATTACCAAACTTGTAGCGACCCTTTGAAGTGGAGAGAGATGCGAGTGAGTATGTTATGGGAGTTGTCTTGATGTACAAAGGAAGGCTTTTATGCTACCATTCTGAAGTATTTCATGGGGTAGCTTTTAACTACCCTACCTATGACAAGGAGCTTTATTCCATGGTGTAAGCTGTGAAGGAGTGGAATAATTATCTGATGGGAAAAGAGATAGTAATCCACACATATCACCATTTGTTACACTACATGCAGGCCTAGAGTAAGCTACAACAAACTAGATATTACAAGTGGATGGGGTTTTACAAAAAGTTTATTTGGTGATCAAATATAAGAAGGGCAACACAAACACGTTGAACAACATGATTTCAAAGCTACCCACATAAAATATTACAACTTTGGGGACTCTTATGCACATGGATCCATTCACCCATGATGCATACAAAGAGGAATATTCAAAGGATGAGGACTTCAAGGAGGTGTATCAACAGTTGTAGAGTCAGAATCATGTGCACGGCGGTGACAACACCATTGACTACCATCTCTGGGGTGGGTTAGCCCTATAGGCTGGATAAGATATATATTCTTAAAGGTGAGCGATTACAACCAATTAGAAAGGCTCACACCTCCAAGATTATAGATCACTTTGGTGTAGGGAAGATTGTGGCCAGCTTGCAAAGGCATGTGTATTGACCCAAGATGTAAGAGAAGGTATCTAGCTTCATAAGAGGAAGCATGCTTTGTTGTATCAACAAGCCTAGTAACAGGAAATAGGGTCTATATCATCTCTTACCTATACCTACTCTTCCTTGGGAAAGCATTTCCATGGACTTTGTGGGAGGTTTACCAACAACTAGGAAGGAACATGACTACTAGTTCATGGTAGTTGACAAGTTAAGAAAAATGTGTGTTTCGATGCCCTGTAAAAATACCATCAGCAAGGAAGAAGTAGCAAACTTTCTCTTTGGATAGGTGTGGGTGCACTTTGGGATACGAAAGAGCATCATTTTAGACAAGGATATAAGATTTCTTATTGCATTATGCAGTACATTATGGGAGAAGATGGACACAAAGTTAAAGAGATCTAAAACATTCCATCCTTAGATAGATGTCCAAATAGAAGTAGTCAACAAGACTTTGGTGCAACTTCTAAGGGGATATAGCCAAAAGCATCTGAAGACTTGAGATGAAAATATGGTATATATATAAAACATTATTACAACATAGTAATCCACACTTCTTCAAGAAAGTACCCATTTGAAACTTTTCTTAGATATTTTCCACCTTCACCTTTGGATATTGCATATGGGAAGCAAGGAGGAGTGAGGGAAGATCTTACAGGAGATGCTTTGAGGGATGAAAAATTTATAGAGAAGATCAGGTAGATCCATTTAGAGGTAAAAGAAACATTACATAAGTCACAACATAATTATAAGGCTAGGCATGATCAACATGCAAAGAAATCATTCAAGGTGGGAGACAGAGTATGGCTACAGTTGAACAAGGAAAGGTTGCCGGAGCCTAGTAAAAACCTCAAGGCTATGAGGTAAGGTCCCTTTGAGACACTGGAAAAGGTGGGTAATAATTCTTATCGACTCAATTTACCACCATATATGTGAATTTATTCGGTTGTGAATGTAAAGAATTTGAAACTCTATGAGCCTTCAATGGTAGATCAAGAAGAGGAACAGGTTCTACCTTTTGTGGAGGATTTGGCACTAGATGCTTAGGTAGAGTTGATAGAAGATATATTTTTGGAGAAGAGGTCCATAACTACAAGATAGGGGTAGCATAACCTTTGGCATATTGGATTGAAGGGAGAACATCCAAGCAAAGCTAAATGGTACACCAGAGAGAAGGTGGAGGAAAATTTCCTCACCTCATTTAGTAAAATATTTCTGGGACCAAAAGCCTCCCAATATGTGGATTTGTGATCCATATTGGATCATTATATTGTTTTTCATCCATATCGATGCATTAAGGGTGGAAAACGTGGAGGAATCAACTGATGGGATTGTTTTTACCGGCGGGACCCAGTTTGGAAAAATGGGGTCTCAAACCTTTTGGCCATCAAATGAATTTTTTTGGGGATAACAAATTTGATGCTTTAGTGTAGCACCATTTCATGTTTTTCTAGACATAAATATATTTCCAACGGTACAAGAATTGTGTTTATCGAAGTCTGTATGAAAAAGTTATGCCACTCAGAAGTTGATCTTCCTATTTTCACACGTATAATTTAGGAGGATATCATGTCAACCCCCATTATTGATGGAAGAGGGGCTCTACATGTGTTTGTGATATAAAATAATCTAGAGGAGTCTGCATTGTAACTATAGTTGAGAGTTAATGTGGTCAAAATTAACTACTAGTAGGCTATTGAGTTGTGTTATTACCAAACCACTATGAGGAAGAGGCATTCCATTCTTTTAAGAACATTTTGTTCCATACCTCATCAAATATAGCCAAGAGAGGTAAGATGTAGAGCACACAGAGAAGATCGGTGCATTGTAGCAGCCCACGGGACATATGCATTACTTCTTTGTAGCTACATCCATATTTCTAGTCAGAGAACGAGAGCAAAGAAGCCCCACCTTCCAGTTGTGTTTTCTCCTGAAATGTTTCTTAGAGAGAATATCTTATGTCTTATGTGTGTGTGTGAACTTATTTTTTCGTTCTCTACTTTTCTGCATAATTTCCATTCACATGAATGCACTAATTATAGTTAAATTTAGAGATCTAGAGGTTTAATATAACTTTAATAGTGTAGAATTTTTAAATTTCTAGTATCATATTATCATATCTATTGTGACGAACTATCTAGTGGAATATCCACGCTAATTTATGGATCAGTAGTACTATTTAAAATTATACTATTATTAAACAATACTTATTAAAATTATTGATTTGAAAATTTACAAAAATTGATACCATTTATTACTAGCCAGGATTGCACATGAATTAATATTCGAAAATAAAATACCAAATCTACAAATGCCACGTTGGATCAACAAATCATGCAATAGTGTTTTCAAGCCCAACCAAAGAACTTATAATTATCAATTGAAGTATATTATATTTTAAAATTGTTTGTTTTCACACACACATACATATATAGTTTGTTGCATCCAAATGAACTTTTCTTAAACTTTGAATAAATTTAGAAACTGAAATCACTACTTGAATAAATATTAGATCTATGGTCTTTGTTCAAAAGTGTTTACGTCAAGATATAAGATACTAACTACAATATTATTTATTGTTCTTTATCATTATACGGAGGTGTGTTGAACAATCGTAAACAGGGTGAAAGTGTTCCTCCCTCCCCACACATCCCTACTTTTGTTGGAAATAGGGACAATACTGAGAGGGGGGAGTAAACCAATATTGTAGGATTTTTTTCAAATTGAAAATTTTATTTTACTTTGTACAAGAATATTGGGACACCATTAAATAATTCAACAATTATTTTAATTAAGCATGACATGAATCAATAGTCTTAATGCAACAAATGCAGAACAAGTAAATTCTCAAAATTTATATTCAATTCATTGATAGGGCAAGCTACAATTTATTGTTACAATTCTTTGTTTACAACCAACAAAAAACTACAACTAAATGGAGCTACAACTGCAATTGTTGACCAACAATCACTGGAAGGAGCACCAACCCCTAATCTATAAGCTACAACTTCTATACACTCAATGGTTCATTTTTCATCCATTTTCATACTAGAGCCATGAATTCCTTCTCCTCTTTCAAAATATATTTTTACTTCAATCACCACTCAAAAATCACCTATAGTAACATCACCAAACCAACACCTCATTGTACTAGAAGCTTTGACTCAAAAAATAAGCATTTTGTATCTTCTTCTTGATTAAGCATACTTTTAATGTTCTCCTCTTGTTAATTTTGGCTTCTTGCTATTTTCTTGAATTTCTACACGAATCAATATCTTTGCCTCTGTCTTATTCAAGTTATTCCTTTGACTATGCTCATCAAGTTTTCAATCTCTGATCTGAAATTCTTGGCTTGATCTCTGAGTCAAGCTTCTATTTTCCTGCTTATTTTATCTTTCTAGTTTTTAACAAAAGTTACCTGAGGTTTACTAAAGTTAGCGATCCTCCAAATCTGCCCAAAACTACCAAAATTGCGTCTTAACAGATAGTTCACCAAAATTACCTCTTAAGAGGTAATCTTGTTAAAATCAAGATTGTAGATATGCCTCTTAATTGTCTGTGCTTCTCTCGACACCACAAGTGATTCTTTCCAAATCAAGTAGCCAAGTCATCCAACCATGCCTGACCTCAAGGCCTTTTAACATGCTACTACTGCTAAAAATAGTTGTGTTGTCAAACACACCTCCATGGGACTTTTATTTTTATAACAGAAAATGTTGCCAAATTCATCAAATTGGTGTTAGCTCCTTTTTCTTTGGTGCTTGTCATATTTCCTTCCATAGGATTGAGTTTTGTGACCATTGGCTAAATCTTGTAGGCGTTAAGCCTGATTAAGGCTTGTTGAGGGCTTATTTCCCGTGTTAAATGGATGATGGCTCTAACACCTAAAGCCCCTGATCCCGACACTTTCATAAATTTAATTCATAAAAGTTACTGGATCTGGGCTTCTAGGCATGGTTACTCTTTCTCCATGACATGTGCTTTCTCAGGTATTCTGTTATTGGTTTCTTCTTCACAACTATCCATGCTGACATGTCCCGCTACTTTGAGAAATTTTCTTGTGGTTTCTACCACCCTCAGTGGTTTATGAAATTGAGGAAAGTGCCATATGAATAACTATGAGCCATAGATCACATTTTGTGAAACTGCCTTCTGGGACCTCCTTGTTTGTTAATGTTCGATAACCTTCGCATTGCCACTCACCATTGGATTGGCCGAGAGTTGATCTACGTTGTTGATTGTGATTGAGTGTCATGCACCTACAAGGTTTTGACCCGATGGGATATGTTGTTGGGGTGATGCCATGTTGATGTCATCCATGCCATGTGTCGACCTATGATTGGTCCATGTGTCACTCATATATGGGAATTTTAGTTACCTGAAAACACCAAAACTATTTTCCATGTGTCCAACTCCCAATAGTCAGTTGCTGACATCACTTATGACCAATAATATGTTGCCACCTATTATGTTGGAGGAGAGAGAAAGTGTCCCTCAATCCTTGGTTTTACCGGAACTTTCCTTTGTAAATGGTTTTATGTACAATGTGACTTGCTTCCTCTTATGATTATCAAAGCCCTCAATCCCAATGTTTTTCAATAATTCGAATTCTAAAAGGTTACTGGACTCTAGGTTTCTAGGCATGGCTTACCTTGAAATACTTCTCTGCTATGTGTTGGTAAAATATCTATTATGGGTTATCTCAGTTGACGTTCCTTGCTAGCCCGCTAGCCCGTCACCCTTATGAATTAATAAATGGTTATGCGGTTTCGAGGTTCCAGGATTTTAGGCTTGCTACTTTGCCTTATTATTGTTCTGGGCTTTTGGGCTTTTGGGCTTTCGGGGTAGGCTCACTGTCACTTGGCTACTCATGTATGTCAATAATAGTGTTGCCTTGTTGGCCCACTCCACTTGAATCCTTCTAGTATTTTCTCTTTCAACTTTTGGGTATGGCTTGCCTAACGATTTTGCTATGTTGAGCTAGAACCTGAATGCCCAAGTGCCCAGAGCTTTTGGGAATTCATTTTCTAAAGAGTTGAGGGATTCCGACCTTTTAGGGTTCGAGGATTTTTAATTTTGTAGGTGCAACTTTGACTACATCTATCTCTTGATTTGAGTATCCATTTGCAGACTTATATATATTATTGGAAATATGTTTTAGAGCATTTTCCAGTTAAGTGGCTTTAATGTGGCTTTTGAGCTCATCTACTACCTGAAAAATGGTTTCAAAGTCTTTGCATTATTCTACATCTTGACCCTTCTTCTTGTGCCTAGATCCTGCTCCATGAGACATCTTTTTGACACCTATCCCACTTGTTTTTTTTTCTTTACATCAATGACAACATATTTCCAACACTCTCCCCCTTTGGCATTGATTGAAACAATATTATCAGACAAAACTTCCTTAGAAAAACACATCCTTAAACTATCTCCTTTGAGTTTTTTTTCCCTGAGATGTACTTCTCTTATTCTTTGTTGCTTCTTCTACTACTGCTTATGTTATTATCACTAACACCTCTCTTTTCACTTATGGATCTCCCCTTTTACCTTTTTTTTTATCACTATGAATCTCTCCCCCTTTGACATCAATGAATATATACCAACATTTTGCCCCTATCACCATACTCCTTGTGTCAACAATATTTCTCTACCATGTTGATCTTTTGGACTTGGAAGATTCACCTTTATATGCTTAAAATACAATAATTTCCTTTCTTCCTCTTAAAGGAATAGCTAGTGTAGGGAGGCAAGAGGAAAAATCCCAATCTTTGCCTCAAATACTCAAACTATTCTTTAGGAAGTGGCTTAGTGAAAATATCAACAACTTGTTCTTTTGTAGGAACATATTGTAGCTTCAAAATTTGATTTGCAACCTACTCCCTCAAGAAATGATACTTTATTGGAATATGCTTTGTCTTGGAGTGAAAATTAGATTCTTGGAAATGCTTATTGCACTTGTGTTGCCACAAATAATGGGAAGAGGTTGATCATAGAACACTTGTACATCTTGCAAAGCCTACTTCATCCAAAATAGTTGAGCACAACAAGAAGCTACTATAATATATTTTTCTTCAGTTATAGATAAGGAATGGAAGCTTTCTTCTTGCTCAACTAAGAAAGAAAGCACCTCCACTTATACTTTTTCGATCATCTACATCACCTACCCAATCGACATCAATATAAACAACTAACGAGAAATCATTACCACTGGGGTACCACATCCCATAGTCCATTATTGCTCTGAGATATAGAAGAATACTCTTGGATGCTAGTAGATGTCATTGTCTAGGACTACTTGAAATATTCCAAGTATAGCAATGACTTTCATGATGTATGGTCTTGTAGTTGTCAGACACAAGAGGCTACCAATGATAGATCTATATAATATCTGGTCTATTGTTGGAGATTCATCCATCTTGCTAAGTTTGTAACCTGTCACCATTGAAGTCCTCACTAAAGAGCATTCTTCCACGGAAAATTTATTCAGCACTTCTTTGAGATAATTCCTTTAAGAGAAAATTTTTCCTATGGGTGTCTGTGCAATCTGCAATCCAAGGAAGAAAGAAAACTCTCCAAGCATGGACATATAAAACTTCACCTTCATATTAGCTGCAAATTCATTATTCAACAAATATGAATCACCATAAAATATGATATCATCAACATATACAACCACCACAATGAGTTTGTTATCTTTTTCTTTGACATATAAGTTGCTGCCAGATGCACCTCTTTTGAATCCATACTTGAGTAGGTAGTTATCTATATTGGAATACCAAGTTCTAGGGGCTTTCTTGACACCAGTAAATGCCTTCTTAAGTCTCCAAACATAATCTGGTTTCTTTGTCAGCTAAAAACCTTTTGGCTACTTAATGTAGACTTCCTCTTATAGCTCTCCATTGAGAAAAGAATATTTGACATCCATTTGATATATTTTGAGTTTCTTAAAACAAAAAAAATGCCAAAAAAATTCTTACTGCTTCTAATATTGCGGCAACATCAAACATTTCATCAAAATCCAAGACTTCTATTTGAGCATAGTATTTTCATACCAACTTAGCCTTGTTTCTTACCACTTCTCCACGGTCATTTAATTTATTCTTGAAAAAATCCTACTTTGTGCCAATGACATTCTTGTTAGCAGACCTTGGAACAAGTTCCCAAGTCTGATTTTTCTCTATTTGATCCAATTATTCATTCATTTCCTTTAACCAATGTTGATCTTGACTAGCTTGAACAACATATTTTGGTTCCTCCATGGACAACAGAGCAACATGTGCCTACATGAGGGTATCTAGCAACTTCCTTCTTGTCTGCACTCCAGAATTTAATTCACCAATGATCTGATAAGATGAGTGGTGCTTTTGTACATACATTGGGGAATATTTAGCTTAAGGACTAGAGGGTTATTTATCATTTTCTGTCGCTGCTACCTCATCATGCTCTTCAATAATGCTCACTAGTTCATTAGTGTTGTTTTTTGCGGGTTGTTTCTCTTCTTTATCAACATGATCATCCACATTTTGATCCGGATTTAAACAGGAACGCAATAAAATACAGAGATAACCATATACACAAAGATGCAACGGAAATAATACTTCATTTCATTAATGGAAAATACTGAAATATGCTTACAACCGGAAATAGAAATAAACCAGCTAGGGCGATGGTAGCTTATCTCTGAGAAGAAATGTGTGGCTACAAGCCTCTGAACTGTGTTACAATGAGGCTCGAAGGCCTATTTATTGTTGAGAAATAATGGAAAAC